>VWYK01050189.1:6572-17194 GCA_013399775.1 Semnornis frantzii | reverse complement strand
TGGAACTGGTTGCCCAGAGATGTCTTTGGGGGCCCATCTCTGGAGACTTTCAAGGCCAGAGCTGATGTGGCCCTGAGCAATCTGATCTAGTTGAAGATATCCCTTTTCACTGCAGGGTGGTTGGACAAGATGGCCTTCAAAGGTCCCTTCCAACCCAATGCATTCTGTGATTCTAATTGGGCTGGGAAGGGTTCTAAGCACCAAGAAGGTCTAAAATGGGCTGGTTTGAGGATCTGAAGTGGGGCCTCAGGCTAGGACACATGGTTTTTGAGGACCTAAACTGGCTGATGTCTAAAGCTGAGATATTTTTTTATACACAGAGCTGTGAGAATATCCATGGCACCTCTAGGTGCTAAAATAATGATGCCAGTTGACATTTCTGGGTGACAGTTGGTGGGGTGACCCTCTGACTTTTGCTCTCAGCCTCTTTGGCATGGATAGAGATGTTCAAAAGTGAGCTGTCTGCAGGAGGTAACTTTTAATTACTTTAATGTAACTCCACACTTCTGGCTTTTTTTTTGGCTTTGGTGAGTGGATTTCTCTGCAGAGGGGATGAAGCAAACCCAGTAAATAATGTTCTGTGGCGGTGGGAGCTGGATGGCTGCAACTGGAAAGGTCTCTGTGTGTCTGGAGGGAATGGAAGAGATTGATTTATGATTTTAACAAGCATGGCTGGGTAGGGAATCATGCCTATATGGTTTTAAAGTCATGAAGAGATATTAATCAAAATTAAGGCTGCTCTAAGAAAGTATCCGAGCCAGTGGTCCGGTTCCTGGCTAATTGATTACACAACTAAGGCACAGTTGTCCCCACAGAGACAGTCAAAGGACAGCTTGGGTGTGTGGGGGTCTCAGAGTTGAATGCCAGATGGGGAAGCAGAGGGTTGGAACAAAGGGTGTAATGAGGAGTAATAGGAATTGGTTAGAGGGACTGTGCACTTGTCCCCATTGATTAGGCCGTGCCTGCAGGGAGAGAATGATTAATAGAAACACAGAAATGAGAAGCAGCAGTGACATTTCTGGAGCTGCAGCTTAAATGACGTGCTGCCAAAGGTTGGAGTCACCTGGGCAGGTAAGCAACATCAGAAAATGGTGTTCTGGGAGGCAAAAGTCCATCTGTGTGACACTGGGGCCAGCCCAGCCAAGGCCAAGTCTGTTAAAGGCTGTGTTGGCAGCCAGCATGACCCAACAGGCTGCTTCCATGTCTCATTCCTGCATTCATTGGGCTTGGGGGTGTCAGCTGATTGAAAACTCAACATGGGCTGGCAATGGTCACCTGCAGCCCAGAAGGCATCCATGTCCTGGGCTGCACTAAAAGAAGTGAGACCAGCAGGACAAGGGAGGCGATTCTACCCCTCTGCTCTGGTGAGACCCCACCTGGAGTCCTATGTCCAGTTCAGGGGCCCCCAACACAAGAAGGACCTACAAATATTGCAGTGGGTCCAGAGGAGGGGACAAAAATGATCAGAAGTTTTGATCACCTCTCCTATGCGGTACAGGCTGAGAGAGATGTGGCTGTTCAGCCTGGAGAAAAGAAGGCTCAAGGAACACCTTGTAGCAGCCTTCCAGTATGTGCAAGGGGATACAAGAAAGTTATGGAGGGACTTTTTACAAGGGATAGGATAAGGAGGCATGGACTGAACCTTGAGGAGGGCAGATTTAGAGTGGATATTAGAAAGAAATTCTTTACAGTGAGGGTGGTGAGACACTGAAGCAGGTTGCCCAGGGAGGTCATGGATGTCCTCTCCCTGGACTTGTCCAAGGTCAGGTTGGATGAGGCCTTGAGCAACTCAGTCTAGTGGGAGGTGTCCCTGCAAATGGTGTGGGGATTGGAACTAAATGATCTTCAATGTTCCTTCCAACCCAACCCATTCTATGATTCTACAGTTAATTGTCACCCTGAAGGAAAACCCCTCAAAATGGCTATGCTGGATGGAGTTGATGGAGCTGATGCTCCCCATGGAGGTTTCCAAATTCCAAATTTCCACATCTGCACAAGGTGGTTGTGTTGTATGGTGAAAATAAGGCTCAAAACCTTTCCTTTCAGGGGGAAATTGCACCTGCACTTCTCTGCCTTGCCTCCAGCTGAGATCCATGTCATGCTTTGCCCAGTGTGGTTTGACATTGCATTGCCTTTCGTCTTCAAAAGGCATCTCTGGGTGTTTCCTGGTGGTCTGGGAGGTGCATGCACAAAACAGTGATGCCAAATTAACCTTCTCCCATGGCCTGACCTGTTGTGATGGTGCAGACATTCTAGGATATCTCATTGTAAATCTGCACATCTTTTGGGCCCACTAAGAGGAGATGGGTATGGAAAAGTTGAGCTCCTTGTGAGGTTTGCCAGTGAAACCTCCACATTTCTCTAGGCACGCTCAGGCATTAACAGTTTCTGTTGCCTCAGGCTTGGCAAAGTCATGCTAGTGATCTCTCAGGATTAGCTGCAGAGATGTGGGGATTTAAGAAGTTTCCAAAAGGTATATATAGGCTTGAGTTCTCACCCAGACCAAGTTAAAACCCTGGCAGTAAAATTTATTTGCACTTCATATTTCATGTGATGGCTCCTCAGGAGTTCTAAGCTCATGCATATAATGAATTTTGCAATTAAATTAAATCTTAGCTGCATTAAAGTCATGTTTCCTACTGGGAATGTGGCCAGCCACTCATGTCCTTCTTCAAGGGCCCCCAAATCCAGTGCCTACAGCCAGATCTAAGGACTTTGGCAGCCTTTCTTTGGGGCAATGCACTGGCAGCTGTGGCAGGGCTCTTACCCAAATTTAACCCTGTGTCCTGAATAAAGCTGTCTCAGATGTAGGCTCTGTGGGTGAGATACACCTGTTGTGCAAGTACACTTGTCCTAGACTCTGGTCCCAGTGGGTTTTTGCAAGTGATGTCAGATGAATGCTGGAGATTCCTTTAAATCTGTGGGATAAATGGAAAGAAGGACAACCGAAAATGCTGGGGTTTCTCTCTTTCTGGCAATGTCATATGTGCAAGGTGATATGAGTGCTCCCTGGGGTAAGTCATCACTGCTTTTGTGCATGCAAGCTAAGAAATCATGAATCAGAGAGCCACAGAACTGTTGAGTGCAACTGCTTTCCTAGAGCTCACAATGCCACCACTACTCCTAAGCTACTACCATTAAATGACATCCCACAGCACCATGTCCACACATCTTTGAAATATCTCTAGGAGTGGCGACTCCACCACCAACCTGGGCAGGCTGTTCCAATGCCTTAAAACCCTTCCAGTGAAGAATTTTTTCCTGATATCCAACCTGCCTCCCCTGGCACAACATGAAGACATTCTTGTCACTTGTTGCATGTTAGAAGAGACCAATCCCTACCTGGCTCCAAACTCCTCTGAGGTAGTTGTAGGGGGTGATGGTGAGGTCTCTCATCTTCTGAAGACTAAACCCCATTTCCCTCAGCTGTTCCTCCTAAGAATGGAGTTCAAGGCCCTTCACCAGCTTCCTTGCTCTTCTTTGTACACATAAATACAAGTCAAAACCTGGGTGCTTGAAGGCCAGCTTGATGAAACTTGGCTGCTTTGCAACCACTGACCTCCTCCAGCTTCTCTGGTTGTTGGCAATGAGCTTATTCCTCATGCGGCACAAGGTGCAGTCATCTGTGCCTGATCCCTCACAGTTGTAAAAGGGACAATATCTGTTGGTGATTTACAGAATCACACAGAATCACAGAATGCAAATGGTTGGAAGGGACCCTCTAAGGTCAAACCCCCCCTTACAGTGAGGAACACCTCCAACTAGATCAGGTAGCCCAGGACCATGTCACATTTGACATTGAATGAGTCCAGGAATGGAGCCTCTAACACATCTCTGGGCAACTTGTTCCAGTATTTCACCATCTTCATTGTAAAGAACTTCCTCCTGATGTCCAATCTAAATCTACCCTGCTCCAGTTTCAAAGCATTGCCCCTCTTCCTAAGCCTACTGCATTTAGAGACACAGTTCTGTTTGGTGGGTCTGGTGATTGTGTCTCTCAAAAGCTGTGTTCTCACTGCCTTTGAAATGATCTACTCCTTTCCCCCTTCCTTTTCTGTCTTGGTTTGAGCCGGAACAGCTCTGGACAGTCAGTCCAGACAGAACATTCTGTCTGGACTGAGGACAGAATGAAGTATTGGAGTACTGGAGACAGAACGGAGTACTTGGAGTCCTGTGTGCAGTTTTGGATCCCCCCGCACAGGAAGGACATGGAATTGTTGGATCCAGTCCAGAGGAGACCACCAAGATGCTTAGAGGGCTGCAGCAGCTCTGCTATGAGGACAGGCTGAGAGAGTTGGGGCTCTGCAGCTTGGAGAGGAGAAGGCTTCCAGGAGACGTTGGAAGGTTTGAAAGGGGCCTACAGGAAGGCTGGGGAGGAACTATTGAGAAGATCTTGTAATGACAAGATGAAGAGTAATGGGTTTGAACTGTCAGAGGGGATATTGAAACTGGATGCTAGGAAGAAATTGTTTGCAGTGAGGGTGATGAGACACTGGCACAGGTTGCCCAGGGAGGTGTTCAAGGCCAGGTTGGAGGAGGCCTTGAGTGACCTGTTCTAGACCCTGGCCTAGCCTCCCCTGCAACTGAGCCTCAACCAGGCCCCAACCAGCCAAGCCTGTCCCCCTCACACACTAGGCCCAGCAGTCCCAGTACTAGGCCTCAACAGCCCCTCCCTGATAGACCCGGAGTAGGCCTTAACTGTGCAGCTAGAATACATCTTGCCCGAGCAGGCCTCGCTCCCACACAAAGCAAAGGGAGAGCAGCAGCTGCATGCTCGGAGCAGAGAGACACTGAGCAGTCTGCTCCCTGTAGAAGAGATAGAGCAAAAGGGAACAGAGTAACAAGTTCTCATATCCTGTGTCCTCCCTCTTGCATGGACTCTCTGCCCCCTCCTGGGACTTTATGATCCTCTGGAGTATTTTATCTCTCTGGTGGGATCACAGGCTCACAGGATGTCAGGGGTTGGACAGGACCCAAAGAGCTCATCCAGTCCAACCCCCCTGCCAGAGCAGAACCAGACAATCCAGAGCAGAACCAGACAATCCAGCTCAGGGCACACAGGAACACATCCAGACAGGCCTGCAAAGGCTCCAGACAAGGAGACTCCACAACCTCTCTGGGCAGCCTGTGCCAGGGCTCTGGGAGCCTTCCAGCAAAGAAGTTGCCCCTTGTGTTGAGCTGCAACCTCCTGTGCTGCAGCTTCCATCCATTGCTCCTTGTCCTATCCCAGGCAGCAGTGAGCAGAGCCTGTCCCCCCCTCCTGACCCCCAGCCCTCAGAGATTTAGAAACATTTCTTAACTCCCCTCTCAGTCTTCTGTTTTCCAGACTAAGCAGCCCCAGGTCCCTCAGCCTCTCCTCACCAGGCAGTGCTCCAGTTCCCTCATCATCCTTGTAGCCTTCCCTTGGACTGTCTCCAGCAGATCCCTGTCCCTCTTTAACTGGGGAGACCTAAACCTGCAACACTCTTCAGTCACAGCTCAGGTGTAACTCAATGAGGTCAACAGTGATGGTCACAAAAACGAGAGAAAGGAGGATCCTCTGTGTACATCACAGAGAGATATGCTGCCTTGGTTCTGTTTCCTGCAGCTCAGCTTCCAGCTCAGGTGTCCATTCCCCGGAGAGGTACTGCAGGGTGTTGCAGCCTTCCTCTGCAAGGAAGCTCTGCTGACACCAGCTCCATCAAAGCTGATGTCAAATCTGTCTCGCACATTTGTCAGGCCCCATTTGAGCTGCAGGGCCATATCCTCATGCCACTTTCTTCTCTCTCTGTTGGATAATGCAGAATAACAGAAGAGTTTTGGTTGGAAGAGACTTTCAAGATATTTGACTCCAACCATTAAACCATCACTGCCAACTCACCTCTAAGCTATTTTCCTCAGCACTGCATCTACACAGCTTTTATATACCTCCAGGAATGGGGATTCCACCACTGCCTTGGGCAGACCTGTTCCAGGCCTTGACAACCCTTTCAGGGAAGAAATTGTACCTTGTGTCCAACTTAAACCTCCAATGCCACAACTTGAGGCCATTTTCTCTCATCCTGTCACTTGTTCCTTGGGAGAACAGACCACCCCCAACCTGCCTCCAACCTCCTTTCAGGGAGTTGTAGAGAGCCAGAAGATCTCCCTTCAGCCTCCTCTTCTCCAGGCTCAGCAACCCCACTTCCCTTAGCTGCTCTTCACAAAACCTGTGCTCTAAGCTTTCCCCCAGCTTTATTGCCCTTCTCTGGACCTCTCCAGCACCTCAATGTCCTCCATGAAGTGAGTGGCCCAAGGTTGAACTCAGCATTTGAAATGTGGTCTCACCAGTGCTAAGTAAATGTAACAATCAATTCCCTGCTCATTTTGACCATCCGTGCTCCAGCAGCACCTTCCTTGAACAAACCCTTCTGCCAAACACCCACCTTCTGCCTGCTTTTAGCTCCTCATCCTGGGGCACTCTCATGGTAGGTGTGCAGGAAGAGAATCTAATGTCTCTGGGTGCAACCAGCTCCTGCTTGCCCCCCAGCAGGGTGGTGGGTCAGTGGCAGTAGAGCCATCTACATATCATGAAATTCAGCCCCAAGCCAGAGCTGGAGCTGCAGCCAGAGTCCATAAATCTCCATAATGCTTCAATAACCAGTGTCTTGTACCAGTTTTGAGCAGTTTCTCCCTGTGGAGGATGATCTTACCTGCAGAAAAATCCATCTCAGCAGGTGGTTCATTACCACCATCCAAACTTTATATGCAGTTTGCTCAGGGGTAAGTTCTTGCCAGGGAGTGAGAAATGCAGTTTTGAAGTAAACCTCATTTTACAGCATCCATAACTTTTCTGAGCAAAGGCACAAGAGGGAGGTAGGAATTGTTTAGGAGTCGAGAGTGGGATGAATGGTGACCAACTCAGGATGAGTCCAAGAGTGACATAGCCATGATGCCTTGGGGTGAGCTGTGACTTGCCACAGTCCAGTTAATCTGCTTGGTGTAAAGTGTCAAATAGCAAGAGACAGGATCATGGAAGCACAGCAACATTTAGGCTGAAAAACACCTTTAAGATCAAGTCCAGCTGTTAAACCTGACACTACCAAGTCTGCTGCTAATCCATGTGCCTCAGCACCACAACTACATGGCTTTTAAACATCCTCCAGGGATGATACATGAACCACTGCCTTGGGCAGCCTGTTCCAGGGCTTGACAACCCTTTCAGGGAAGGAATTTTTCCTCACCTTCAACCTAAACCTCCCCTGGGGCAACCTGAGGCCATTTCCTCTTGTCCTGTCACTTGGTCCTTTGGAAAAGAGAACAACCCCCACCTGGCTCCAACCTCCTTTCAGGGAGTTTTAGAAAACCAGAAGGTCTCCCCTCAGCCTCCTTTTCCCCAGGCTCAACAACCCCAGGTCCCTCAGCTGCTCCTCACCAGCCCTGTTCTCCAGACCCTTCGCCAGTTTCATTGCCCTTCTCTGGACCTGCTCCAGCACCTCAATGTCCTTCTTGGAGTGAGTGGCCCAAAACTGCACCCAGTATTGGAGATGCAGCCTCACCAGTGCTGAGTACAGGCAGAGATGACCATGTATGTGAGTGTGGGAGCTGGTTTGCTACCTGCAGCCCTTCATTCTCATGCTCTCCTTGCTCCTGAAGCCGCTACCCACCTGCCAAAAGCACCGGAGAAACCGAATGGAATAAATGATGAGGATCACAGCCAGCTGCTCTCTTAATGCAAAAATCACAGGGAGAGGAGAGTGGCTACTTTGGTCCTCACTGACCTTGAAAACCGAGCTGGTGAATGCAACCTTCCATTTCTCCTGCTCTCTGGGATTAGCGAGATGAGGTCAGCCTGCAGCACTAATTCACTTTGCTCCTCACTCATTTCATTACATTAGAGGAGAGCGTTGCGCCGGGTGGGTGTAATCTTCAGTGCTCTTCTCCTCTTGTCTTTGCTTTTGTCATAAATTAAATAAGCTGCTGTCATCTTCCAGCTATAAAGATTGATTTTTTTTTTCTTTTCTTTTTTTTTCAAACTACGCTGGGGCAAGCAATGATAATTTATCCATCTTCAAGTTGTCCACTCTAGTTGTCTCTCTCTGGCTGGTAGCTGGTTGCTTCATAGAATCACAGAATTGTTGTGGTTGGGAATGACCTCTAAGATCATCAAGTCCAACCACTAATCCACATTGCCATGGCCATTAAAGCGTGTTCTAAAGTACCACGTCCACAGGTTTCTTGAACACCTCCAGGGATGTTGACTCCACCACCTCCCTGGGCAGCCTGTTCCAATGCCTGACCACTCTTGCAGGAAAGATTTTTTTCCTAATATCCAACCTAAACCTCTCCTGGCACAATTTCAAGCAATTTCCTCTCGTTCTGTCACCTGATACTAGGGAGAAGATAGCAATCCTCACCTCACTCCAGCCTCATTTCAGGGAGTTGTAGAAAGCAATGAGATCTCCCCTCAGCCTCCTCTTCTCCACACTAAACAACTCCATTTCCCTCAGCCCCTCTTCATAAGCCCTGTTGTCCATTCTGTTTGACTCTGAGCTTGCTGCTTTTCACTTGTCCCATGCTCTCAGGTGGCAGATTCTGGGTGAAGAAGTGCTAAAGTATTCTGCTTTTGTGAGGAGCACAGACAGACCTAGGCTCCTGTGAATACCAAAATGAGAGCTCACATCAGTAGGAGGCAGTGTCCTTTCTGAGGAGATTGAATCATGGAATGGTTTGGGTTGGAAGGGCCCAACCCTGCTGAAGTCAGCAGTGACATCTGCAACTAGAGCAGGTTGCTCAGAGCCTCAAACAACCTGACCCAGAATGGTTCCAGGGATGGGGGAATCTACCACCTCTCTGGGTCAGGCTTTCTGTCTTGCCTGAACTTCCCCTCTTCTAGTTTAAACCCAACAGCCCTTGTCTGTCACAAACAGGCCTTGCTAAAAAGTCTGTTCCACCATGCTGGCACCAGGCTGGGAGGTGCAGGAAAACCAGATTTGAAAACTATGTGACTAAACTACCTGAAAAAGTGGTTGGAGAAACCCAGAGTAGCTGTCAGTGAGGGAAGAACCTGATTTCATTGTCCAACAGGAGCAAACAGCAGCAGAAGGGCAAAGTGGGGAGGAACCGGGGAGGAGAGCTGGGGCTCCAGTCAAAGACCCACACAGAATTATTTAGGTTTGAAAAGACTTCTAAGATCATTGAGTCACAGGATGTCAGGGGTTGGAAGGGGCCCAAAGAGATCATCCAGGCCAAGCCCCCTGCCAGAGCAGGACCAGACAATCCAGCTCAGGGCACACNCAGAGCCTGTCCCCCCCTCCTGACCCCCAGCCCTCAGAGATTTAGAAACATTTCTTAACTCCCCTCTCAGTCTTCTGTTTTCCAGACTAAGCAGCCCCAGGTCCCTCAGCCTCTCCTCACCAGGCAGTGCTCCAGTCCCCTCATCATCCTTGTAGCCCTCCCTTGGACTGTCTCCAGAAGATTCCTGTCCCTCTTAAACTGGGGAGCCCAAAACTGAATGCAGCCCAACCAGTAACCCATCCTTGTCAAGTCCACCACCAAACTACATCCCTCAGTACTGCATTTGCAATGTGTGCCACACATCTCCATGCTCTACAGGGTGTGGGAATGAAGTCTTGCTCAGCAGTGCTGGTTTTATTTATGTATTTGTACCAATGAAAGGAAGAAAGAAGCTCCTGGGGTAGGTGGTCAGGGAGTCTGTGACCTCTTTGTCATAGAAGGGTTTTAAGGCAGGTCAGACAAGGATCTCATGGGAATGACTTAATCAAGTTAATTGTGGCTGGGAAAGTTGATGAGCTCAGTAACTTCTTGATCAACTTCATCTCCAGGGATTTGAAGAACAGGTCTAATGAGGAGGAGCTGAGGGAACTGGGGTTGTTCAGCCTCAAGAAAAGGAGGCTGAGGGGAGACCTTCTCTCTGTAAGGACATTGCAAGGAACTTCTTGACTGAAAGTGTTCTCAAACACTGGAACAGGCTGCCCAGGGAGGTGGCTGAATCCTTGTCCATTCAGGTTTTCAACAGACAGAGAGATGTGGTGCTGAGGGACATGGTTTGGCACCAGACTTAGATAATAAATGGCCTTGATGACCTTAAAGATCTTTTCCAACCTAAGCAATTCTATGGTTCTGTGATCTCTTTTCCAACACTTATAGCCTAACTTTGCTGCTGAGGCTGAAATCTCCTACCTCTTGCACACGCTTCATTTCCCCAGGATACTGCAAAGCATCTCATTAAGGCATGACAAAGTCTTTGTGATTTTAGAAACAGTGAGGCCCACGGCTGGGCTTGATGAACTCAGAGGCCTTTTGCAGCAGAAACAATCCTGTGATTCTATGATTGGGTGGTTCTGTGATTCTATGATTATTTGCTTGCTCCTTTGGCGCTTCGTTGTAACCACCTGTGACAGTTTGGGAGTTCCCTGCCCCCCCACACTTGTAAAATGACCCAGACTAGACCTCAGCCGGGCTGGAAGTTAAGAGATGAAGCTCTATTTACAGCTCAGCACAATATACAAGCAAATATATACAGTATATACAGGAATATTTACAGAAATATACAAGTTTAAGGTAATACAGACACACAACTCCCCTCCCAGAAATCAGAGCCCCCAGGAGGGGCTCCCAACCACCCTTCCACCTTCTCCCCA
>VWYK01050166.1:0-10811 GCA_013399775.1 Semnornis frantzii | reverse complement strand
AGTTGGATATTTCCAATCAACGTATTTTTGTCAGTGAAAATGAATGATCTTCTTCTCTGTGCTTCTCTTTCCTGTTATTTAGCTTTACATATAATTTGCTTATACAGTCCTTCCAACTGTAAATCAAAACAGCTCACTCTGCTTCAGCAGGACTTGATTTATAATTGCAGTGGACCTGCTACAAGAACTTTATTTCTCCCTTAACCTTTGTCATCTTTAAAATTAATAAAAAGCATCCAAGACTGCAGTCCATTCTGTTAGGGCCATGTAGGATTGATACCATGAAAGGACACTGCCTGCCGTGTTTTCCATAACACCTCTGATTGATTTTTTTTTATGTTCTTTTTTGATTTATCAAGACAAATACCACTGCTGATCAATATAGTGAGAATCACAACTCTGATATTTCTGTGAATCTTACAATGACTTGAATTCCAATTGTATACTTCTTCAGCATTAGGTCACAGTGGGATGGAAGTAGCTTTTCACCTGACTGCATTAGAGATGATCTTCAATATGATGCTAGTTTGGGTCATGTTTCCCCATCAGTGCTAATTATTTTGTTTGATTTTACATAGTTATCTCCCCTAGGATAAAAAAAGTAACATTAAATCAACTTGAATAACTTAAAATGTAATATGTTGATAAACCCCCTTCAAAAGCAACATGTAACACTATTGAAAATGGGAAACACTGAAGAAAAATGCTTCAGAGCTTTTATGATTTTTTTTTCTGAGTCTTTATACTAAAGAATTTACATCAGATACAGAATAAGACTCAGGTGAAAGAGAAAAAGTGTGGATTTTAAGCCATTGTATGAACTCTGCCTTCTTATTCCTTTCATCTCTAAAGCAGATGGGGAAGACAGAGAATAAAGTTGTTCCAAAGGAGCATATGAATCAGTTAGATATTGCATGCATATTTATTTTAGGTATACAGATCCTTTCATAATCCTCAGCCAAAACTGCAGATAATTAGGGTTAGCATGAAGGGAGCTTAAAAAACCCCAAACTTTAAAGATAATTTTGAATTTTGAAAGTTTTTTGGGGTTTGTTGCATTGTTTTGTTTGCTTTTTAAGGCTTTTTTTTTTTTTTTGCTTCATATTTCAAATTTTAATGGAGATTGCAGAAAACATTGTCTTTTGTTTTCACAGAAGATATATCTTCTAACTATTGCTTCAAGTACTGCTTCCGAAATAGAAATGCATTTCAGTAAACCTGAAATTTGCCAAACAAATCCACTTTTTAGTATAAAATTGTGAGGACTAATGGAAGAAAAGAAACACAAAAATGACCATTTTAATAAGTTTTTCCCCATGCAACTTCTCATATTCTTTTTCTAAGTGAAGTGCTTAAATTCAATATTCTAAAATGGATTTGCATTTTAAAAATACGTAATTTTAATTTTTTTTCCCCAACAAAAATTTGGTGCTAGACAAGCACTTTAATTATTCCCTTACCTGGAACATAGAGTAACTTTCGATCTGTTTACATTTTAGAGGGAGAGTACAAATTTCTAAGCTTCCTAGCTGAGAGCAATTATTGATTATGAAGCTAATTATTGTTTTAGGATTATAATATCACACAAAGTTACAGTTATTTGTGGACTGCCTACTTCACTTCATTTGGGATTTTCTCACTGATCAAACTCCTTCACAGAAAACGATGCACCAGAGACAGTTTTTTAATAGCTGAGTGGCTAGTAAAAAACCCTGAGATTGTCCAGTTCTACACAAATCCCAAAATTCCTCTGGGGTCTGAAAATTACTCAATTTTTATTACAGCAAACCTTGCTTTCATTAGCTGTACTGCTCTGCCCCAGTAAATTCTTCCAGTGACCGTGTGAGGGCAGCACATTTCTGGGAAGTCACTTGAACTCTGAGATTTGGTCTTGGTGTAAACAGCACAACTGGAAAAGTACCGGACGCTGGAAGGTTGAAAAGGCCAAGGCTGAGGGAACTTTGGTTGTTCACCCTGAGAAGAGGAGGCTCAGGGGAGACCTTATTGCTCTCTACAACTACCTGAAAAGAGGTTGTAGCCAGCTGGGGATCGGTCTCTTCTCCCAGGCACCCAGTGACCGAACAAGAGGACACAGTCCCAAGCTGCACCAGGGCAGTTTTAGGCTGGATGTTAGGAAGAAATTCTTCACAGAAGAGCGTGATTGGCCATTGGAATGGGCTACCCAAGGAGGTAGTGGTCACTGTCCCTGGAGGTGTTTAAGAAGAAACTGTACGTGGCATTTAGTGCCATGGTTTAGTTAATCAGAAGGTGTTAGGTGATAGGTTGGACACGATCTCAAAGGTCTTTTCCAACCTGACTGATTCTGTGATTCTGGTAAGACAAGCAGAAAGGACTGCTATATGGGCACATATGCATCTGCATCGATGGCAGCTGAAACTAAGGAAAGAATGAATAATCTTTTCTTCATGTCCACTGTGGATAGTACGAAATGCAATGGCCTTTTTAACAGTGGCAAGGGAAACTGCGTTTAGACATTAAAACCCCCATCTTCTAACAGTAAAGATAATTAGCTACTGGAATGGATTGCCTGGGGAGGCTGCAGAAACTCTGTCATCATTAAAGCCTTTAAAGAGCAAACTGGACAAACATTGATTTGGAGTAGCAAAGGTCTAGTTGATCTGTGGAGGGCAAAGATGAACTATTGTTCACGAACCATGAACGGAGGCCTTTATAGATCTATTCTACTGTATTTCTACTCGTTGGTGTTAATTGCTTAGCAGTATTGGGGGGATAATATATACTTGTCAAACGCAAATCAGATAGACCTGACATAAGCAAAAAATACCACATATCATTTTTGGGTAGAAAAACGTGAATGTAAATCATGTAGTACGGGAACCCAGTCACACTGGAAAAATAAATCTTCCAAATTTAAATTTAAAAGTTCTCATACCACGGTGACAATGCATTAGAATACTACATTAAAAAAATAAATGGACAGTTGCAAGGTTAGGAAAAATTGTGTCAGTCATTTTGGTAATTTTAGCAATGATTTTATTTTCAACAATGAGAGGAACCGAGTAGAAGAGAGCATCTATTTATGTTCAGGACTGTAGAGGTAGAAAATTGAAGTCTGTTCCTTCCCACAATACTTAATTTGCATTATTCCAGCTTTCCAGAGCTATAGCTGAGATTGAACTTCATTTCCTGATCCATACCATATCCAAGTTCAATTAAATGTTTTTCAAGAGGTTTCTGAGTACATCAATCCAAGGGCAGGAAATAGCCTTCTAACTCGGTGACTTGCAGGGAAGGGGAGATAGATAAAGACATACAATTATTTCTTTGGTCTCGCCTGGGTGACTATCTCACGACTCTGGAAGTACAAGCCTGCTGTAATCATTAGGGTACGGTTAATGAAAACAGCTCATTATTGTCTCGGAGATACTGTCCTCTAACGATGCCCTTTGGATTGAAAGGTATGCAAATGAATATTATTTAATTTAGAACTTTTACTATGTGGACCTTGTAAATCTGAAAATTTAATTACTAAGTGCAACATTTATTGTGAGGAGCTGTAGCTCTCCTCTTTACCTTACTAAACAAATAAGAAAATATTGCTTTTGAAGTAGATGCTTACTTAATAGATGTCTCTGTCCAGTGTTTTCATAAACCTGTACAGATACGCACCAAACCAAATATGTGCGCATTTATCCCCTTATCCTGGAGAGCATTATATTAGCATCCTTCACACTTTGAAAAGGGTCCAACTTTTCTCGACTCTGTAAGAGAATTTGCACATCAATCCAGAAGGAAGCAAATTGCTGAGAGAAAAAGTATGGTGTAACAAAACTGCTGCCTGACAGCGTGAGAGCAATGAAGTGCTTTCATAAGTAAATGGTGCATATCTGATGATATGTTCTCGGGAGGGGATCATCTGAGGCAGGCTTATACAGAGAAGAAATGCTTCAGACAGGAATATTATCCTGCCCATATGGAAGAGAATTTGAGCTGTTGCAATAATTGATCATTTATTACTTCTGCAGTTCTGATAAATAAATGCAGAAATCCAGAAACCGATTTGAGCGGGTCAAACTTTTTTGTGTGTAGGAAAAGCTTAGATTATCAGAGAAGCTGGAACACCCCCCAAGTAATAAAATATGATTTTATTTTTAGATACATGGTTTTGTGAAATAGAAGCATCTCTTTACATATGAAGCCACTTTAATGCTGAAAAACCTCCAGTTTAATTCCTAGAATAATCAAAACCAGGTTTGTTTTTTTTTTATTACATCTAATATCTTCCGCTTTTATTTTCTACATTAAAAATCAATATGAATTAATAAGAAACCTTGGTATCACCAGTTTTTCAGCTGACTCATCAGTGTGGTTTCCTCTTCCACTCCTGATCCTGAGTATAGAATTTAAATAGATAAGAAAGCACAGGAGCATTTACATTACCAGAGCAAGATTCATGGGCAAATGTAATGTGTCCTATTATATCAGTTGACATAATTGGGGAAAAAATCCGAGGAGACAAGATTTCAACTATACAAACCCTTCTTCAGATCTAAAAGAGAGTTAGCAAATATAAAGAAAGTGCTATTACTGAGATTATTACATACTGGTAATATGTTTCTCTGCCTTCAAAATTTCCCTTGCTCGGGTCCTTAGGTTTTCACTACTGCACCGTCACTGCTACTACAGACATAATAATTTCAGATGGAAGCCATGGAAATCCTTGGGATCCTTCTCCTAAAGCTCCTGGAAATGGTCATGATGACTTCATCACCATTTGAATTGGACTCCAATTAAAAATCAGGAAGTTTAATTCAACCTCCTATGACTGATCTCTATCCAGAAAACAGCCAAATGCTCAAAATGTGTTCCACCTTGAGATACTTTCCCAAAGCGTCACTGATGGATAAGCTTTACTATTGCTAAGCCAGTCTGTCCTTTCAGTGGCAGCTAAGGAAAGTGTCCAAAATCCTATTTGCAGCAGATGCAGTACCCAAGTGCTGTGTTTGTGTGAGGCACATTCCTACCAGTAAGATTCTTCGCAGGAGCGTGTATATTTTCGTGACCTTTTTTGAAGTACAGGAGGAACCTGTTTCATCCAAAACTTGCTAGCATGGCTGCTTCCTCTGTGGAGCAAGTTCATATTGCTGCTTTGTTAAGCAAATGGAAATGATAACTGTGGCCTCCATTAACAGCGCAAAAGTCCATGGCATCAAAGCCTTTCTTTGTGGCTATTTTGCCTGGATGTTGCTAGGAAGGGAATCATAACTTCGGACTCGTTCTTTGTTTACACAGAAGTTAACACAACCTTGGGTGTGACTGAACTGCAAAATGTGACAAAGGTTGTAACCTCCTGTCCATCCCTCCCTTGGTCGCCTATGAGTTGGTGCCTTTCCTCATGATCAAAGAGTATCTGCAGTCAGTGTACTACTGAAAATCTTATTTATTTCCTAGTGCTCGCAGAAGGCAATATGTGTCTGAGCATTAACATGATCATTAATTCTATAGTGCCATCTGGTCTTGTCTATTCTAGCCAGGCCACCACTTCTGAGATTTGTCTGTTAGTCTCACAACATCTTCTGATTCTTGACTTTCTCCTTTTTCTTTAGGAGTTTCAGTTTTTCTTGCCAGTATTTTTCCTCTTGAATCTTTGGGCTCCTAACTATCAGCATCTGAACAATTTCAATTTTATCTCTTTTTTTTTTGTTTTTGTTTTTTTTTTGTTTTTCTTAGCTCAAATGGCTTCAGTTCATGGACTTTCTCTTATCCCAGCAACATTTTTCTCTCTCTGAAACTCAGCCAAAGTCATACAGCTGTGCTGAAATGAACTGAGCCTTGGGTTAAAGAAAGATGATCCCCAGGGCTAAACATTCAAGGTGACAGTGTATCCACTTTACACACAAGCAGAGAAATATATTCCACAGCTGTGTGTATTACTCTGATCTNCTAGTGCTCGCAGAAGGCAATATGTGTCTGAGCATTAACATGATCATTAATTCTATAGTGCCATCTGGTCTTGTCTATTCTAGCCAGGCNAAAAAAAAATTTTTTTTTTTATAAAATCCATAAAATCTTCCAAACACCACCTCTTTCCCTTATTTTTCAAGTCATTGCAAAAAACATTCTTGAAAGGGGAAAACAAAAAGATAACTGTGTAATGACTCACATTTATGTAGTGATTTTAATCTCTGAAGGCACTTTAAGAAATGTCATAACCACACATATCTATGTTGTGGTTTGTCCTTCAGCTTATANTCTGAGATTTGTCTGTCAGTCTCACAACATCTTCTGATTCTTGACTTTCTCCTTTTTCTTTAGGAGTTTCAGTTTTTCTTGCCAGTATTTTTCCTCTTGAATCTTTGGGCTCCTAACTATCAGCATCTGAACCATTACAATTTTATCTCTTTTTTTTTTGTTTTTGTTTTTTTTTTGTNAAAATCTTCCAAACACCACCTCTTTCCCTTATTTTTCAAGTCATTGCAAAAAACATTCTTGAAAGGGGAAAACAAAAAGATAACTGTGTAATGACTCACATTTATGTAGTGATTTTAATCTCTGAAGGCACTTTAAGAAATGTCATAACCACACATATCTATGTTGTGGTTTGGCCTTCAGCTTATATTACAAATGTCAGACATGATTTTGGTATTAATCAATATAATTACTACAGCATATAATTATTCTTCCATACTCAACCTCACCATTCATTTAAATGTGGAAAATAATAGCAAAATATGTGCCTTTTTTTTTTTTTTTTATGCTATTGGAGGATAACCTGTGCTAGGAGAAACCTCATCATATTAGCTGGGTTGTGTAAGAGATTCAAGAGTATTTCCCTCACAATTTTTGTGCTTTATTACCAGCAGCAGAAAGAGTACAACCCTTTCACAGACTATTTTTAGTTCACATACTGCTGCTTATTCTGTTTAAACCAGCCAGTCAATATTCTACTGTTCGGGGTGGACAGAGACACCTGGAGCAACCCTACTCCTTTATCATCCAGGGCATGCTATTTTCAGGAGTAAACATCAGTGTGGCCTCTGGGTTATGAACTAGTGCCTCTGCAAGTGATTCACAGCCTGCAAAAGATAATGCTGTCCTGACTTTTCATAGCTGGATCCTTGTGAAGTTACCTCCAGCTCTCTGTAGCTTCTCTTCGCATTTTCCCATCATAGCTGTTTCCTTGAGATCTGGCACGAGAGTCATCATTATTGTCTTGAGGTCCCTCTTTACAATTCCTATCCCATAACCAAATCTTTCTCAGGAGTTCCTGGTTGTTACCTCTGAGTCTGAGTGGACACACTGTAATCTGCTCCTATGAAAACATCACATTTCAGATGTGTGTGGATTGAAGTCTTCCTTTCTCTTATTTTGGCTCAGTATTGATAAGAAGATACTATTGTGGCAGAAGGCCCAAATTATACCTGGAACACATATCCCAGGTATCTGCCTCCTTTCTCCCCTTCTTCCCATGTGGGAGAATCAGGAAAGCAGACAAAAGCCTTGGCGCCTCGCAGTCTACAGAAGTCACGGCGCTGGACTCGTGCGTCTCCCTTTTTTAGTGAGGTAACTTGGGACTGGTTCCAGGGATGTTTTTTGTCTGTTGCTGTTGGTCAAAAACAATTGGTCAGAATGCTTAAAAACCCCCAGCCGACCCCTTTGTTGTTGCTACTGCCTTTATTTTGATCTGCTACCTGTCTGCACTGCTTTGTATCACATAGAGGGGACTTATTTTCCGCCCCCACAAACGGCAGACCTGATCCTGCCTGCTTGCCACACTGAGCCAAGGGACTGAAGGGCTTGCCCCGCACTGGGGTGTAGCTGTTTGCCTGAACTCAGCCCACCCGAGTCCGTTTGACTCTGGCCAAGCCTAGGTGACAGCCTAGCGGTGATTTTATGACACCAGGACATGCCGGCCCACCGCTCCAGCCCAAGAGCCGACCCCCCCCTGGCCATGCACTGCAGCCAATTGGGCTGCTCCAGCCTGGGAATCTGGATCCTGCTTCACCCGGGGCTGGCTGCTCTGATAGCCTCCTGGGAACTGCGGAAGGTTTGCCTCATGTCCATGGATCTCCTCAGACAACGTGTTCCATTGAAGCTACACAAGCAGCAAAGCCCCACATGTCACCACCACGTGAAAGCCACCACGTGGCAGGAACCATACTTTTCTTCATTTAAGCCTTTACAGATACGTAGAATTATAAATACTGAGACTCCAATCAGTGAGTAAACTAAACTCTTTTCTGAAGTTCCTGAAAGTTCATGTTTAATCTTTAAGCAGTGTTTGTGTTGCAGGACTCTCTAGTTGTTTACATTTTCTAAAAAGGTTTCCAAAAATAATTTAAATTAATTTGATTGAATGTATATACATTCTGCAAAGACAGTTTCACCAGCCGCATAGTAGAATCCGTGTGTTAATTGTTAATAAGTTTGGGGGAATTTTTTTTGTTTAATAAAAAATATTTAATATTTTCATATCAGCCTCATTACAATTCAATTATAACCCAGATTCAAACCCCTCCAAGACAACTATATAGGACATGTAGAGATAAAGCTCATGATATAAAGGTATAAACACTTCATGAGACCATTCTCACTGCTCTTTTAGGACCATAATAGCAAATTAAGTCACTAAACTTGTCCCATGCTGATCCCAGCAACTCTGATCATGCTGCTGCGCACCATGATAAAACTCACAGGCTCAATACATAAGGACAAAACATTTTTCTTGGACCTCTGCTGAACCCATCATCTGTTTTTATGGATAAATATTTTGTGACACAGCTCACATGTGACCTGTAGCACATTGTTGTTACATGACTGAAGAGAGTGCAATATATTGTGAATGATGTACCTCGCTTTGGACAACCAAACGTTTTTCTTTGTTGACCTTGTAGATTTGCCAGTGTGTTAAAGTTTTATTTCCTTGTTATAATTCTGGCCGTTATATTTTAAAGGTGTAGGCTGGTACACATGTCAGATTGATGAACAAGAATCCTAATGGAGTGATGGATCACAAAGCAGCAGATATTAGAATATATTTGACAAAGACCAAGCCATCCCCTGGAAGTGAATATCTTAAAAATGAAATTTATTTTTTCAGAAATGAAGGGAAAAATTAAATTAAAATTGGTAGTGAAATTAGGAGAACTGCATTAAAAAAACTTGCTTTGGAAACAATCAAGAAATAAAATAATGGAATTCCCAAGAATGCTCTGAGGAAGTGAATGGCAGCTAAACAAAGCCCAAATATTTGAATATCAACCTGCTAGCTTTCCTTTGAAGAAATGCTGTTCTTTGTGATCTATTCATTTCACAGAATGGTACTTGGTAATTTGGAGAACATTTTAAAATGTATCCAATATTCCAATTACATCTTGAAGGCTTGACACAAAGAGAAGAAATGAGAAGAAGATCTTAAAAATTGAGAAGTGGATAAATATTTCATCCTTTTTTTTCCCTGCCATCATTTTCTTATGAATAATCTGATCTTCTGGGGGTATTAAGAGGTCTTATTTCGTCACCATGATCATCAGATAACAGGTTCTGAAACAAAAATCCCTGGGTATGAGAATCTACTATTTGGTACCTAGCATCTAAACGAGCTCTCAGATGCATGTGTATCTCAGCTGAACAGAATAGTTTTAAGCAAGTGATAAGAGTGAGGAGGGGGAAGACATTCACCACTATCATAGTCAAGCACTTCATAGAGTAATTCATTAGATAAAACCATAATGCACCACGGGGAAATACTGATGTTAAATAAGTATTCACATGCTATTCATTCAGACAGAGTGTTGGGTATTGTATCCTGTTATCCTGTCATTCAGTCCTTTATAATCTATGTAATTGATTCTGGAATTTCACTAGCCAATGCAATGTACTGTGAAAGGGCAAATGTATTTGTGGGTTATCTAATCTAGGGAAGGAGAACAAAACAGAAGACATGAGAAGCCTTCAAATATGTACAAAACAGCTGTCAGAGAGGAAGGAATAATTTATTCTCTACAACTCCTGTAGAAAAATACATACTGAGTTTAAATTTCAGCAAGGGAGATTTGGTTTAGATATCTAGGAAGCAACTTTGTAAGAGAAGAAAAGACTGTCTTAGAGGAATTTCCCTCTGTGTAACTAGTCCTTGCCAACAATGGTCTAAGATTAACTTGTCCTGCCATGGGATAAGAGGAAGGACTAGACAACTTCCAAAGGATTCTGCCAATGTGATTTTATCCTCTACATTTTCCCTGGTGAAACATTTTACATTTCCCTTGTAGTCTCCATCTCCTTTTGCCAGCAGGATAGTACTGAAATGAAAAAAAAATGTGCAAAGAAAGCAGAAGAATGTGTCTTCCCCCTCTCAGCTTACTTCTGGGTGAATAACATCTTCTGTCATTGGACGTATGTGCTTCAGGTAAGCTTTAGTCCCCACGCGTAATGTGCAGTTATACCAAACATGAGGACTGCAGTGGAGTGTGAGTCTCTCAGTCTCAGCTATACATGAGAACCTCACCTCAGACTTATCTTTCAGTGGCATGTTGCTCAAATTATAAGCTTTATGAAGTTCTAAAAGAATCTTATTTTTAAGTGCTGCACTAAAACTCCTTTTTGAAGCACATATTAAACAAAATTCTCAGCAAGAAGGTGTATCTGAACGGGTACTGCGAAACCTGCAATCCGAAGAAGCCTCAATAACAAATCAAATCCTCCCTGGCATGGTTTTCTGTAGTGGTGTGTGTTTATTCTCTCTGGGAGGTCTTCACTTCTGCACTCCGTGTCTGGAATGTAAAAGTAGAAAGAGTTTTCTTCTCTAAAGTGATGGAAGTTTTACTGGA
>VWYK01050162.1:1917-12565 GCA_013399775.1 Semnornis frantzii | reverse complement strand
GTGCTCTCTGCTGACCTCCTTTTTATCCAATACAGCCCGAGATCAATGCCCTTTGGACACAGGACAGCCAATGAAATGGCAGTTAGCCAAGATTTGCCCATATTAGGTGGAACCATAGGCCTGCTCCACCCTTCTTCGGGAAGAACACGGGCCCTGCACAAGGCAGCCCCGTGCACCCTGTTTACCACAGGGTCTGGTCAGGCAAGGGACCCCAGAGTCAGTGGCGCCAGGCCCTTTGTCCCTTTTCCCGCCGTTGCTCTCCCCCAAAACAGCAGGGGGAAAGCAGAAAAATATGTCTGGGCAAGCCAGGAAAAGTATAAACCCAATTTGGCTTGTCTAGGCCTACCACGACAAGTACACAATCCAATTAATAAAGTAAGCCACCTAAATATACTAATAGATGGGTCTTTGTGTCACTAGTGATATTATGTTGTGGTCTTTTAAAAGCAATTATATTAGAAGGTATTATTTCCCTGAGAACTGCAAAGGAAAAACTGATCTGATTAGTTTCCATATTGGTAACTGATAAAGGAAAGAGAAAGTAGAACTGACTGCCCTCTATTTGTTTTACAGTTATTGCATCTCAGATAACAGTAATGGAGAACATTTTACCCAAATGTATACCCAATCTTACCCAAATTTATAGTCCTGTTTGTTAGTCTGTCAGCACTGATTTCAGGGCTGTGTCCCGTCCATTTAGTTTTGTATTTTCTCCTTTCTCAACGCATTCTGTGAAATCTTGGGAACATTCTGCACATTATCCTACTGCATAACTGAACTTTATTTTAACTCCAGTTAATTAAATCAATAGTCAGCCCTGTGCATTGTACAAAATATGCTGATGAACATTGACTGACAGCATTTGCTTTATAAAACGTCATGACATAACGCTTTGTAAGGCAAACCATTTGGTTTTCCTTCTCTTCATCGTAGGTGCTGACACTTTGGCTGTGTCTAATGGGTACAGAGGCAGTACCAGGGCAGTACCATGGAGTGTAATAAGAAAGCAAGAAGTCACTGTCTGTGACCGAAAATCTGTAGTGAGAGGTAACGGTGTGTAAACAGGCTTGTTGCTGCTCACACATTGGAAAAATGTAACCTTAACAAGAACAAAATGATACTTCTTTAAAATCCCTTTGATAATGCTCTGTGTAGAAACCTAAGTGCAGTCATATTTTTCACTATAAATTTGAGGAATTCATTATTAATGATCCTTGCCTATAAAGTTCTGCAGATATATTTTTAGTCTTATGTTTTCAGAGGTTACAAAAGTGGAATAAGAAGTTGCATCCTTTTCTCAAGAGAAGTACTGTGGCTAGTTTTCCTAGTCACAGGAACCTACTTTGAAATATGAGGTTTTGAATTACATTTATTAAAATTGCAATTAAAAAAGCCATTTATGTTAATATGTATTCTACCTAGAAATACTTTTGCGGGTGAATAATTAACATGAATGTACTATTTTTTCTGTGATATACATATCCTCCAGGGTCTTATACCAAATGAAAGTTTTCAATTCATGTATGCAAGAGTGTGTTGGTTTGAGCTAATTGGAATATTTTTTAATAGAGAAAATTATACTATAGGCTGTGAAGGAAAACCTTGGTGATGTCTACTTCACTCAGAGACTTACTGCGATGTTTAGGTATAAGAAAACCAAAACAGCTGGCAGTCTGGGTCACAAGGGACTTGCTTGCTGCTTGGGTCTTGGGCTAGCAGCTCTGGCTTCTCCTCTCGGTTGAATAACTTCACTAACCACTTTTCTTCTAATCCTCCCCAGCCGATCCTCCTTGCACGTAAACCAAACCTTGGGGTAAGGTGTGGGGGTGGGGAGAAGGTGGAAGGGTGGTTGGGAGCCCCTCCTGGGGTCTCTGATTTCTGGGAGGGGAGTTGTGTGTCTGTATTACCTTAAACTTGTATATTTCTGTAAATATTCCTGTATATACTGTATATATTTGCTTGTATATTGTGCTGAGCTGTAAATATAGCTTCATCTCTTAACTTCCAGTCCGGCTGAGATCTAGTCTGGGTCATTTCAAAGTGTGGGGGGGCGGGGAACTCCCAAACCGTCACAAAGAGGAAAGTTATCTAGATTATCCTAGCTGCCAGGGTCATATCATTATTAATGGCTACATCAGAGCTCTCAAGGAATGTGTGAAATAATGTTTTGATGGAATAATCTGGACTGAAGAAAGAGCTGGGTTTTTTCCTCATGTTATTGTATCCAAAACTTCTACTTTTAGTGCTTACAGAAATTGCTGTAAGATGAACTTTAAAAGGTATGGTTCAATTGCCTTTGATTAAAGTTTTGTGATGATTTCATCAGAAGATCCAATTTTCATTAGGTTGTTTTGGTTTTGGTTTAGTTTCCATTTCTTTAAACTGACATAGTTTAACATTCATATTGTTATTGTCTATCTCAGATGCTTGTCTTCACTTGGTTTTCTTTGGTTTTGATTTCTGGGAAGATTTCATCCTAAATAGCTCAACTTTTCCTCTGAAGCTCCACAAAATAGGTTAAGTAAATATAAATAAATTAAAGGTCACTGTCAGACTCTTTAATAAACCATTTTCTCTACACTTTGAAACTAATAGAATGTTTCTGTGATGATCATGATTCTTATTGTTGTCACTATTATCACGACAAAATCACGACTTTGACTATCACAATTTTCAGCAAAAGAGACTTGTTAAAATCCTGTATTACTGAAGACATCTAAGCCTTTCTTAATAATGGTTGTAAGTGAAAATAAACAGACTACCCTCTGAACACATTGCAGCCTTCAGTGAGTAAGTTCATTTATCCCTTCTCCAAATCACTTGTTCATCTATCCCCTAGGAAGGGAGGAGGAAATTGTGCAAGTTTCTGCATCTTGCTATCACATCTGTGTTTTTTCCCAGACAACATGGACAGGTAGTAATCCATCTTACTCCACTGACCACAATAACCATTGATGGGTAGCACAGATGGCAAAGACATCCAACTGAAATGCTAAAGCATTGAGTCTTGTGTTACACAAAAAGAAGTAATAAGACAAAGAAAATAAAAAGCTTTATGGTATCTGAACTGTAGTCTAAAGGTGGAGAAGAAATCAGTTGAAAGCTGGAATGAGATTTAAAACTATCATTAATATTAACAAAACAAGGAAATTTAATTCAGAAGAATGGATCAGCATCACATATTTGCTTAGAAAGGAAGTTAATTAGAACTGCACGACCCTGCCATAAATTCACAAAATATTTCCCAAATAAGAGACTGTTCCTAGAGGTCTTTCAGAAATGGTGGGTTGTTAAGGGGAAGAAAAATAGGAAGAAAAATCACATGGAGTTGGAAATGGAATGTCAGTGAAAATGTTATCTATTCAGAAAGAAATGTATCATTCTCATGCAGTTCTGATCAACCCATCCATAATTACACAGAATTCCACAGCTCTTGTTTAAATCTGATTTTATTCAGAAGAAGTATTTTGAAATAGCAACTGTGATTTAGGAAATGCAGACTATCAGTCTTATTTTCTTTGTCTAAGAAAAGCAGGAACTGAAGGATAAAAGGACGTCACAAGTGTATGTGTGTGGGAGTTAGGAGAGTACTGATGATCAGAGGGAGAGATCAAGAAGACAGCAAAGGTTATGCACTCAGATCCAGCTGCAGGCACTGGCTGCTCTTCCTAGCAGCATTGAGTCTCCAGCTGGGGTTATGATACTATATGCTGCAGCATCTGCAGGAAAACTGTTTGATCTTCTCCCTGCTGGAGTCTTCCTTGGGGTACCTGAGGGCCACAAAAGAATCCAGGCAGAAACCTGCTATGCTGCTTTGGCCCTTATAGAGTTTTGTCTTACTGCTGTTCTAACATCTGACACTGTCCAGTCTGCATCTGCTTAACTTGGTCCAGAACACAGAAAAAAAAAATTTGCCTCAGATTTTTACCTTTTACCCTCTTTTAGAGTTATAGTAAAATGAGCTCAGACAAATTTTTTTAGGGACCTTTTCAAGGAACATGCTACCCTCTCTTTGCCCATTGAATACAGTATCAGTATAGTTATAAACTCAACCCATATTTTTTATAGAATCCTGTCCTTTGGATTCTCCCCTCTCCTGTAAGCTGTAAACAGGCTATTCTGCAGCACTGCTGGTGGACCAGCATCTCGTTTCACTTGAGTAAAATTTGTGTGATGCCTCTGGTAAAACCTTTGTCACAGGTGATGGAAGTGAGGGAGCAAGGGGAATATAAACACGTTGCAGTTTGCCTAAAATGCAGAAACATCTGCTTGAGTCATGAGTGGCTTGTTGGCTGAGTTCAGCAGGGGAGAATCCGGCAATTAATCTGAAGTGTCACTATATTCAATGGAAAATGTTGTAGAGGGTTTCTGGGAACATAAAGATAGCTCTGGTGGCCAAAGACTGCATATGTTTCTATGGTTTATTTATTTTTAAAGACTTCACTGCCCTAAACAGTAAACTTTTTCTAAGGATAAAGTCTACTTAGTGACTTCCTTCATAAATGGTGACCTACTTTGTAGAAATAGGTATGTCAGCATGGATATAGGAACTTCCTAAGAAGACTCATATTCCTACAAATTCTTGTCTGTGGAAGAAGAGCAGATTTAGTTCTACTTTTATGAAATAGACCCTGAGATAATGAAATTTGCAGTGCTTGGGGTGAAGTTTGCCCTTTGTATACAGACTTCATTGGACTAATTTGCATACACAAACACAGAAGCAGAATTTGCCTTCTTATTTTTTTTTATAATGACTTAACTTCTCTTCTACTTGTTTGCAAATAGGATTACACTGCAATCATCCTACGGTCCCTAGACAAGTATAAATGTCTTGAAAATATTATTTTCAGGAATCTTGCATAAGCTGAAATCCAGTAAATACTATGAAATACTGAAAATTTAATATTCTATATCAACAACAGAGCTTTGTCAAAATATATTACTGTTATGTAGTATATATCACATAACTCAATATTGTTGAGATATGTGTGCATGTGACCTCAGAAGACTGATTTGAAAAACACCTAAACCAGTAGAATACACTTATAAGGAGTTTGAGTCAGGCTTTAGCAGACTTTCAGCTTCCAAATTAACAAATAAATCTTTGCAAATAAATCTTATAGTCTGGATTTTCCAGCCAAGCTCCATACACGTTTGTCTTTTGGTCATTAGCTATCAACTGCACAATCCTGATGATATTCTACTGGGCTTATGGGTGATATATTCATGCATAAGTTACTTATATTCCACTTTTATCTCTCTGTGAAAACTTTTAATTATACCATGATAAGTCTACAGAATTTTTTTTTGCTCTTTCATTTTNAGAGAGGAGAAGCCAGAGCTGCTAGCCCAAGACCCAAACAGCAAGCAAGTCCGTAAGTAAGTAAGTCCCTCGTGACCCAGACTGCCAGCTTGAGAGACTCTTATCTTTTTGTTTTGGTTTTCTTATACCTAAACATCACAGCAAGCCTCTGAGTGAAGTAGACATCAGCATGGTTTTCCTTCACAGCCTTTAGTACAATTTTTCTCCATTAAAATATTCCAATTAGCTCAAACCAGCACAGTTATTCTTCTAAGAATGAAAATTCTAGAAGACTTCAGTTAGCTCCATCTAGTTAGTTTGTGAAATCTTTAATCCTAATCCAGTCGAAATGACAATAATAAGTATACAATTCAACTAATTTGAAATGTTTAGCTACCTGAAAAAAAAAAGGGTTGCTAAAACATTAAAGATAACTATTTTTATTATTGTTTGTTTGTTTGTTGTTGTTTTTAAAAGAACACTATCTGAAGTGGTCAGCCACCACAAAGAGCAATAATACTAAAAGAGTATCTTAATTATTAAGAGTATCTTATTTTCAGCTAAGAAAGAAATATATTTCAAGTTTTATTTTTTTTATTTCAGTCCATTTGTACACTGTAAGTAACATATCTACCAACTTAAACATATTCCAGAAAAATGCTTCGTACAGAGCTTCTATAAAAATTATCTACAAATTAAATGTTTACATACTCATGTCCAGAACAACATGTGCAACAGGTACAAATTGTTTTAAAACAGGTTTTTGACCCATAATATCACATAGAATAAGTCTAATTTTGTAGAAAAAATTGAAACATAAACACAGCCAAAAGTTGAGAAGTGAAAATGTTTATGTAGTCTTATGTGGTGGTTTGGCCCTGGTTGGGACCAAATGCCCACCAAAGCCACTCTATTGCTGCCCTTCTTAAATGGACAGGAGAGAGGGGGAAATATAACAAAAGCCAGTGATAAGATAGGAACAATTTAATAATAAAAATAAGCAGAGCAATAGATCACATGGAAAGAAAAAGCAGAGAGAGAGATGTTATTTTCTACTTCACATCAGCAGGCAATGTTCAGTCTCAGGGAAGCAGAGCTCTCTATGTTCGGTGGTTACTTTTGGAGGACAACCACCATGGACAAATCCACAGACTTCCTTCTTTCACTTTGTTCTATCTGAGCTGACATCATATGGCATGGAATATTCCTTTGGGCAGTCTGGGTCAGCTGGCTCAGCTGTGTCCTCTGAGCATGCTCTTGGGGAGGGGAGATGTTGGAAAAACCCAGCCTGGGTGCTCAGCTCAGCAGTAACCAAAACACTGGTGTGTAATCAACACTCAACTACAGTACTACAAAACACAGAACTAGAAAGATGCTTTGAGAATTCACACCAGCTCGGCACAAATGCACTTTGAATACATCTTATGATTTGAAGACTATGAGGATGTGAAGATGGGTCATTTGGAAACAAGAACTTACTCCTCTAGGGCAGCTACATTATGATGCATCTTCTGCTATTTTTCAGAGAGAAAGCCATGGGGACATGACCTGCTTAATGTAAACAAATGCAAAATATTTTCCCTAAGGAAATACCTAGCTAAATAATTTTTGAAATTGCTTAAAAATGGCACTAATTTCACCAGTGCAAAGTACTGGTTTGAAATCATTGAATTTTCCTAACTTTAACATTATTACTTTTTTCTCATTCTACCAGCCTAAATAAAATAATCAATAGTTTAAATTTTAAACATTCGGGCAAAGAGCACTGAGGGGGTGAAGGAGCATTACACCCATCAGGCATCCAGGCCAGATATGTGACAGTCAACCAGACTCCTTTATCAGAACTCCTAGTTTTTAGCTATCAGAGAAATTTCTGAAGCATCAGCCTCAGGTTATAGAATTACAGAATCACACAATCACAGCAGATTTGCTGAGGTTGCACTCAGTGCCTTCATTCAGGTTGTTGTTGTGTATGTTGAACAAGATTGGACCCTGTAGTGGCCCCATGGGAATTCTACTAGCTATAGGCTTCCAAACCAACCCTTCATTGCTGATCACAACTGCATTGCTAATCACAACCCTTACAGCTCTGTCTTCAGCCAGTTCTCAATCCACCTTACCGTTGACTCATCTAACCCACATTTCCTAAAGTTACCTATGAAAATTCAGTGGTGGACAGTGTCAAAAGCCTTGTTGAAGTCTAGGTAGACGTTCGCTGTTCTCTCTTCATCTACCCAACCAGTCATACCATCATAGACAGCTATCAGACTGCTAAAGTGTGATTTCTCTTTTGTGAATCCATGTTCTTCATAATCTTTTCCTCCATATACTTAGAGATGACCTCCAGAATGTAGTTTCCTGGGTCCTTCTTGTCAAGTAAACAAGAAAATCATAGAATCATAAAATGACTTGAGTTGGGAGATACCTTTGAGATCATTTATTTCTAGCTCCCTGTCAGAGTTGGGCAGGCAGAAGCAGTCTCCCATTAGACCAGCTTGCTTAAAGCCTCATTCAGCCTGGTCTTAAACACTTTTATGGATGAGCTGTCCACCACTTCTCTGGGTTTGGCTGAGCTGGAGTTAATTCCCCCCAGAACATCTTTCTAGTGCTGTATTTTGCAATGATGTAGCTGGATGTCAATAACACACCAGGGTTTTGGCGACTGGTGAACCTGGCACCCAGGCTGTAGTTTTTCAGCATTCTCCTGCCCCGGGGGTTTGCTGGGCAAGATCTTGGGAGGGGACACAGCTGGACCAGATGACCCAAAAGGGATGACCTATCATATGACCAAAGGGATATTCCATGCCATATGATGTCAGCTCAGATATATAAACTAAGCAAAAAAAAAAAGGAAGTGCAGGGACATTTGTTGATGGTATCTGTCCTCAGGAGTAACTGCATGGGTATTGGAGTCCTGCTTCCTGGGAGTGACTCAACATCGTCTGCTTGATGGGAAGTAGAGATTAGCATCTTTTTTGGCTTTTGCTTCCATGTGTGACCTTTGCTTTGGCTTTGCATTTTATTAAATTGCTTCTGTCTTGAGTCCTGCGCTTTTGCTATGTATTCCCTCTTCTCTGTCCATCTAAGAAGGGGAGTGATAGAGCAGCTTTGGTGGGCATCTGGCCCCCAGCCAGGGATAAACCACCACACTCCTATAGGAAGCATGTCTGACTTTTAATCAATATGGAGAATTTTGATAGACATTGGTCACTGTGTCTCTCAGTCATGCAGGAGCCGTTACCAATCCATACATACAGATCTCATCATGAGCATCTTGACCATTAAAAGGTGGTAAAAAAATAGATTCATTATTTTTTCTCAATTTGATAGTAAGTCCATTTGGCTTGATACTTTATATTTCTCTGTGTTCTTCATTGCTTCTGTTCTGAACTGCCAGCAATACAACATCTTCTAGGACTGGTTATCACAGCTAAAGGCATTACAGGTTACTGGTTACAGGCATTCTGCCTGTATCTCTGTTGCAATACCTAGCTTTAATTTACAGGAGCAGTTTCTAAATCATACCTTCAGCCACTTCGTGATCATCCCAAAGTGACCAGGTTTTGCAAAAGGAACTCTACATGTGTTCAAATGTTAAATTTTTCTACCAGTGACTCCAAGAGAAGGATTTGTACATTTTACCTTCTGAAATCAGCAGGGTTCACTTGCAGATTAAGATAAAGTGTGCTGCGCAAACTGTTCTTCCCTTTTCTCTTCTCCACTCTGGCTGGTGCTTCTGCATAGCTTCACTGACTTTGGCTGATACTGTTGTTATGGCTAAGTAGAAAACAGTGGGATTTTCTGGAGGGAGAGCTATTGCCTTGTTCCCTTGTCCAGAGGTGTGGGGGGAACAATTTGAGGGAGTTTTTGTTATTGTTTCTGAATTGCAAAATAATCATAGATATACATATATATATATAGAGAGAGAGAGTACATATTCATTGCATTTTATGCATTTAGATGTTTAGTTTTCAAGTAAATAGAGCTTCATTTTGCTTCCAAACCTTCTGAGCTAATCTGGTGATTTATTTTAGGGGTAATTTTCAACCCACTACGAAGTCTTGATTATTATCAAGAAAAATTTCCAGAGGCTGATATTTTACCTTTTTTATTCAGATACCTTCTTAGCATTTAGTTGTGGGTTCCTGGGAAATTTAGAATAAAATTTGTCTTCTGGAAAACATGGAATTTAAATATCATTCATACAAATATTTAGCCTCCCAGAGGCTGTAAAATGGGAATATATTTTTTAAAGTTTATAGACCTACCAAGGATTTCTTAGCTTCTCTAACATCGTTCACTGACCTTCATATAAATAAGAATCCAGACCTGTTTTAACATTGAACTCAGTGAACCCTTGCATGCCTTACTAGATTAAAATGAAATTGATCATGGTCAGTGATTCTAGCCGTTTATACAGTTTTCCACCTTTCACTCCAGTTTTCCTTTCTAGTTAGATGCAAATTAAGGTTACCTTACTCTGTGGGTTAGAAACTTGCATTTTTTGATAACACGACTTGACTATCATTTTGATACAGACTACATAAAATTCCCTCTGGAGTACATTGTCAAAGACAGAATTTTTCATCACCCCAAGCTCCTTATGAGAAAATATTTTTTTTTTTCTAGCTACTGTTTCATTAAAAAATTGAAAAATATTTAGGTGATTACTTTTTTTTCCCTTTTCCAAATCACTGTCTAATAATGTTTGAAAAGTTTTCACCTAGTTCTATTCTTCAGGTGTCATGTGGTAGGAAAACATCACATCAGGTGGCCTTTCTTTTCATTACTTTTGTATTTATTCTAAATAGGCCATCTCATTTATCCTTACTCTACTGCCTATTACTTTTGTTATCACATTACAGTCCACAGTGTAACTCAGAGCTGGAATGGAAGGCAAGTTTTTTCAAAGACAAATTATAAGTCTCACAATGGGCAACAGATTTGTTCATGCCAGGTTGGTATGGTATAGACATACTTGATAAATTAAATTTAGTTTTATATAGAATAAATAGCTTGTTTAATTTAGTAATATTTTTCTACAATATAGTATGGTTGATATTCTGTTTCAGAGCTGTTGTTTTTAGATTATATCACTAACATAACAGTATTTTAAAATATACACTTCCATATTACATAGCACAAGATACGTGTACAGATCAAAACAAACAAGCAAACAAACAACCAAAATGCCTATCTTCTGGAAAATCATAGAATAATCGAATGGTAAGGTTGGAAAGGACCTCAAGGATCATCTAGTTCCAACCCTCTGCCATAGGCAGGGACACCTCCCACTAGTATAGGTTACTCAAGGCCTCGTCCAACCTGGCCTTGAACACCTCCAAG
>VWYK01050161.1:0-11576 GCA_013399775.1 Semnornis frantzii | reverse complement strand
AGCTTCTTGTGTCCATCTAGTGAGCAAGCAGTATACTGACCGCAAAGCCTTCTCTTCCAGTTCATATCGAATTTAATTAATGTTTATATTTAATAGTTATTTCCAGATTCTGTTATAGCCTGTACATAGTTTCCATAATGTTGCAAAGAGCCTATTATTATTATTATTATATGGTGATCGGGGTGATGCAAGTTCTATATATTTAATATTAATAAACTGTTAATTAATATTTTTAAACATCATCTCACATTAATTAATTGCCCCATCTCCGTCACAAATGTGTAATTCTGGAACCAAATATTTCCCCAAAGAGATCTTCATAGTCTTTAGTTATGATTTGACAGCAGTTGAATCAATGGGCACAGATAAACAAGCACACTATTTACCGTCTAACTAAGGTATGGTGTTAAACTTACCTTTGTGCAAGTACGGGATACGTTTACTGGTGTACATGGGACAAGTATTTGGTTTGTATCCAGATTCACAACAGATTTAATGGCCAGAAGAATTTTGATCTAGGTGTTTGGTTCCAAATAATTGCCCTTTTACAGGTAATTATTACAGTTATAGCAATGCAACATAATAAAACAAAAATAATACAAGATAGTAATATTTACCTGCAAATATAAGAGTAAAGCATGTCACGTATATCATTCACAGTAATTTTGTCTCTAAATGGACTCATTCTGTAATATCACACTATACTACATCTTTTCTCCTCCCCTTAGTGATCAAAAATCATGCTATGAATAGTAATGTTTAAATATAGCCCCATTCATGAACTGAATGGATAAATCAAGATCTACTTAGTTGTACCCTGAGTCGGTTACAAGAAGCAATACAGATATTTAATTTGAACTGAATACTAAATGAAAGAAACTAAAAACCCAACTGCTTTTAAAAATAGTAATTTTCCAGCTTAATTATAAATACAAGGAGACACAGTTGATCCTGCTAATTCTCTAAGGGCAGGGTCTGAGGGTAAAAATATAATCTGGAAAATAATGGCAAAAGTCTGTTTTATGTGCATATGATATGGAAGCATTTGACACCGAGGGATTATATCACACTACATCAAATTAGATCAGTAAAATGAATCCAGATGGCAGAAGATGAGGAAATGATTGAAGCTTTTGAAGTGCAACATCATATTAAAGTGTCATGGAAGCTCAATAAGCACATAAATATCATTAAGGATGGCAACACTTGTTACTTCAGCTAGCATAATAAAAAATAATATTAGTATATTTAGTTATGTATCAAAGGTAATTGCATGCTATTTGGAGAACAGAAAGTCATGAGGAAAAGGGTAAATGAAAGAGTTAAAAACCAATGCAAAATTCAAGACTAATTTTGAAAGTAGACAAATAATGACAGAAGCAGCAGTGGCAATGACAAATGGGTGAGTGCTATATGGAGGAAAATTGAAGGATAAATCATAAGATTAGACAGCTGTAAAGGAAGAAAATCCCTTTTTCATTTTTCTAGTCAATGCATTCTGTAGAGCATAACTGTATCTCTATTACTGATGCTTTATTCAGCCTTCTCTTAAACATTAGCAACTGTAAATTCTACCACTAGTTTGTTGTCCTGCCTCTTCTCACTTCCCCTTCAATGTATTCTTTTATTTTACAAACTATATGCATTTCTGAATAAAGGAGGACAGTTAAATAACTTTTAAAACCACATACTTAGGTGGACCTTGAGCAGCCTCCTGTTCTCCCCCAACCCTCTCTGTGATTCTGTAAGTTCCCTACCCGTTGCTGCTTAGCCATGCAAGTGCCTGAAGTTTTCAGATCACCTTATGTTTTTTTCACTTCAGAGCCTCCTAGGAGCTATGATTATGCTTCTAATAGGCACATCCCAAACTGTCACAGCCTCAGTAGGACTGAGTGGCTCCAAGCCTAGCTTCTAATACAAATTTATTCCATTTGTATTTACTTAAAACATCATTGCTCATTTATCAAGCTGAAATTGGTCCATTATATTGCAAAGAAATTAACATAGTTGAGCTCAGGAGATTTTCTGCACCTCGGTGGATATTTATCTATGCAGTAACTCTTACTCTAAAGGTTGAGTTTCCTGTTTGTTATGTTGGTGGATTTTAGTAAAACATATGAAAAAAAAAAATCGCAGAAATCATCACACCTGTAGTCAGAAAAATATAATTAAACCAAGCCTGCCTTTAATTGTTAGATTTGTTTGGGTTTGGGGTTTTTTGTTTTCTGTTTGGTTTCTTTTCATGTGGGGGAGGGGGTGTTTGGTTTGGGGGGTTTTTTGTTTTGTTTTGTTCTTATCAGGATGGTTGTAGAACTAACACATTATTTTATTTCTTTTTTTTCCACCCAGAAATAAACTAACAAATCCTATTCATCTTTCTGAAAGAAAGTTTGTGGTATCAATCCTGACCAGGGAGAAAGGTTTTTCTTCACTTTTGATTAAGGATTTACCATGGAGCTTTTTCCTTTTTGGTTAGCTCTAGATGTGGGAATAAAAACTTTGAATTGCTCAGTGTGTTGGCTGCCATAGATCCCATTATGTCTTTTAAAGCATGTATGGGAACCTTTTTTATTCCACACAGTTCCTAATACCCACACATAATTCCAAATCTTAATCTTCTGATCTTAACCTCTCAGTGTCAGAACAGTGTCTTATCACATTTGATCAAAATGAACGATTGCCTCTATAATGCATCTACACTTAAATACAGACTCCTGGAAAGTGCTTCTTAGCAGTGACCAATTGGGCTACATACAATAATTTGCTTTCTTTTTTGCCCACGCCCTATAGCATCTGTTGTCTTTTGTTAGTTCAGTTATAAACCAAACTTGTGACTGTGAAGTAAAAATTATGGACAAAGAATAAGCTTAAACTAGTTCTACAATCACTGAAAAGCTTAAGAGAATTCCATTTACTGCAATGAGAACTAATCTTTCCCTCTGATTTTTGGTAGACTTGGCTTAAGTATCTTCTTCTGGTTAAAACTGTGATCTCTGTGATTTTTCTGTCCTACATAATTTACTAGTACCAAATGTGGACCTCAACCGTTAGAGTAACTTAACACATAGATAAATGTCCACCAGGGTGCACAAAAGCCCTTGGTGTGAATGAAACCCATTAGGCACTGGCAAGAAGTAAACTGTAGAGTAACATTCCATGCTTCCAACACTGGCACATAATCAGGCTCTAAGTTTCAAAAATTTATGCTTAGCAAGTATACATCTCTTGCCTCAAAACTCCTTTTGAAATACTTCGGATGAAGTAAAAATATCTCTTAGGATAAAGAGTGAAAGTCAAGCACAGGATGTAGTGAGCAACAACGTAAGTTGCAAATGTTCATTGACTTTGGTTAATTCTGAAGTACAATAAGCACAATTTGAAAGAAGTCAGTGTTACAGACTGGTGGAACAAGTGAGGTATGCTAAAAGATTTTATTCTGCTGCAATATGACATAATAAACTGAAAGGAAGTAGCTTCTCTTTTCCCATAAGTTATAGATGTTTTATAAGAACACAGCCAAGCTCATTCACTAACACAATTCAGAGGCTATCTTCAAGACAGTCCAAGAGACTGTTAGAATTACCATTTGAGAAGAGTATGTTGGATGGTATTACGAGGGAGCTAAACACTTAATACAGATAAGTTTACTTGAATAGGTGCCATGATTCGGATAGATTTGCAGTGTTTTAAATTCTCTTGAAGGAGACAATAATGCTTTTAAATATAGTAATATTTATTTTATCAAAGATGTTACATTATATCTTTAGTCTCTTCACATAGTGTCTGTAGTACTGATTTTTCTTCATGATGCTATTACATCAACTCCTTTTGAGGACCAGAGAACATAGAATTGTTTTGTTAGAACAAGCAGTTTAGTCCTTTGCACTGCCAGGATGAATTACAGAATGCAATATACATGTGCCCTGAGACATATAATTGCAAAGACAGCACTTCCTACCTGAGGGAAAAAACAACCTGCAGATCAAGACAAACATCCTTTCTAGAGGACCAAAGAAGCAGAAACTGCACATAGTTCAAGACACTGTCATACCATGTGCACTCTTCAAAAATTATTTTTATTCTACAAGAGAAGGAATATAAATACCTGGATTTTTATTTCCTAGTTTATCCAAATATGCAATAGAAAACAGGTGACATAGTGAATATGAAACATTTTCCTGACATTTCCCTATTTCTACCTGTAAAGAATAGGGCCTTGGGTTTCTCAAGATAATATGAAGCAGCGCCTAAGAACAGATGCTGAAGTACTGTTGTAATTATCATTAGTGTTATTTACTTCCCTGTTGAAAGACATTGGCAGAATCTATGCATTTCAAACAACAAAAATATTTAAAATTATTTCTTGCAGTACATGGATTTTATATGCTCATAGCCAGATGGTACCATCTCACATGCCACAGAGAGATGAAATATTTTGCCTTACAGACTGCAAACTACAACCATCCAAACAAATCTTTTTAAATTAAAGAATAGATTCTATGTATATTATTTGTTATCACAGACACACACACGCATAGATTACTTTCTCATGAACAGAAACTTAAATATTCTATTCTGAATTAAATTTTCTAAATTCTGAATTTCTAATTTCTGAATCCTGAATTTCTAATTTCTTCAATTTTCTAATAAAATTGAAAGACAGGTTCCTGTCTGGGAGTTTGGTTACGCTTGAGCTGCCCTCAACACGTGCTACTCTGACTGCTTTTTTATGATTAAAAAAATGCTTTCAAATGCCAAGAATGTGCTCTAAGTCTGTAAACACATTTATCCTGGAGTCTGTGCACTGGAACAGATAACGCTGTGATAGACTTCTATAATTTCTGGGAGTATACTTGAGTTCTTTGTGTGTGCTGGCTAGAATGTAACTGGTTTGCAGTAATTTCAGCCAATGTCAAGTAACAGCGTGTGCCTCCCTATATTTGATGTTTTTTTTCAGCCCTGGAAAGTTTTAGATGGACAATAATTCAAGTAGCATACACAAGTCTCTCATTTTTTTCAAGCTGATAGAGGAATAGGGAGATTTTGATTCTAATGCCTTTCACCATTTGGGAGATATTTCATCTTCATGCTTAATTGTACCTGGGACAAACTCTGGTCACCTGCCACGATAAATGTATTCGCAGATTTTATAAGGACAGAGGGTAAGTAGGAATATGATAACTAATGTCACTAAGAGTACAGGTTCAATACAGCAGTCTAAAGGAGAATTAAGAGTAAATTTCTAAAGCAAGCAGCACCACCTTTTAAGCAGTATGCTCCTATATTGCTTTTTGAGGGATATCATACCAGTGTTTCACTCACAGCTCTGCTGCCAGATTTTAATTAACTACTGTTCTGAGCAAAGCTAGCAAGGAGAATTCTAAACTTAATTCACTGCTTTAAGTGAGTGAATTCACCTTATTAGCCAACTCATTAGCAAAGCTGCTCTCCTATAACTGACATACACTCCATGTGCAATGAAATCTAGAATGAAATAAACAAAGCATCATGGCACACCAGATTTAAAGAAGATAATTTTAAAGCTTGAACAGTAGATATTAACAAAGTGCAAGTAAACATTCAACAACATAATTACAGTTTTAATGAACTGCATCAAGACCTTTCTAAGGAAAAGTCCATTAGCACTTAGTTTGTAATTGCATATCTCCATGTCATCTTAATTAGTAGCAGATAATAAATTTTGGTTCAGCTTATTAGTTTCTCAGCATGACTGATTTTAGTTTATACTACTTCAAGATAACTCAGTGATACCTCCTCCAGATTGGTTATAATTCAGTTCTTTAATGACAGTACATTGCTTCAGCCAATAAGAAATTCAAGAGAACTATAATACTATAGCTGTAGACATTGAAAGTGCACTCGGTAATAAAAACTTTGAAGTGCTACAAACAGTGTCTTTAAAGATATTGGAAATGTATTGATGTGGTTTCTAAACAAAGCATACAGAACAAGCAAGGAAACACAAAAATCCCTGCTTTGTTCAATGTTTCATGACAAACTGGGAATCCAGCCCATATTCACTGCAAGGTTCATATACTTTTTTGTATGAACTGGGGCCAAGCCCTGTGGTTTCACACCAAAATCAGCAACAATTTGTGAGTTTTGTATGGATTCAAGGGTGAAATTGGGTGAAAGTAGTATTTTTGTTAAGAGTTCTGGGACCCAGCTGAATCCACAAAGCAAAACTCAATGAACATAAACGCAAGTACATTAGAATTCTGGTGTTGTTTTTCGCTTGTTTTTTGGTTGGTTTTTTTTTTTGGGGGGGGTGGGGCGGGTTTAGTTTTGATTGGTTGGTTGGTTGTTCTTTTACTTTGCTTGATTTTGTTTTGGTTGTGTTGTCAGTTGTTTGTTTTTCCATGTATAAAACCAACAAGTTTTTCATGGCTATGAATGGCACATCTTTCTCAGATTGTAACGGGATAGGGTAATTAATTACTGCGAGATGATATTTTAAAATATAAACATATAGTTTATTAATATTAAATATTCAGAACTCGCATCACCCCGATCACCATTCAATAATAATAACAGGCTCTTTGCAACATTATGGAAACTAGATACAGGCCATAACAGGATCTAGAGATAACTATTGAATATAAACATTAATTGGACCCGATTTAAAACTGGAAGAGAGGTTTGGCGGTCAGTATACCACTTGTGGCCAGTATGCCGCTTGCTCACTAGATGGACACAAGGAGCTACTTTCTGCTCAGGGCAGAAGGCAATTAATAATTACAAGAGGCTTTTGGTGTTTACTCACAAAAAATATGACAGTACCCAAGGCGGGGTTGCTGTCGGTAGCCGTCAGCGGCTTTAGAGTTTCCCTGGGCTTCTGGGGAAAGGAGGCAGACGATCTCTGACCTGTTCCTGGCTCTCTGGACGATTTGTGTTATCTCCAGGGTTTCTGTCTGGGCAGAAGGCTTTCAGGTGCANGCCCTTTGTCCCTTTTCCTGCGGTTGCTCTCCCCAAAAGAGCAGGAGGGAGAGCAGAAAAACATGCCTGGGCAAGCCAGGAGAGGTACAAGCCCAATTTGGCCTGCTTAGGCCTACCACAACACAGATTATTCAATGGTAATAAAATATCAAGGAGACGGGTCTTCAAAAAAACTGTATTCATTATGTTCTTAAAGGGCTTAGTTGAAACTGGTGGAAGCACATTTTGTGGATGACATTAAGTTGTAGTGTTATTTTCATGAACTTTTCTCAAAACACTTAGAAATAGTTCAAGGTGAATTACAGGAGGACGTTTTATATCTACCTAGAAATATTTGCTACCCACTCCACCCTGATTGATGTAAAAGTTTCTAAAGTTAGCTGAGCTACTATCAGTTCTTACAGGCAAGACATGAACATAAGGGAATACTAAGACTAGCATGAGATTAAGAGAAAGTGACAGACTTTGATTCATAAGTAATTAGTGTCTCACACTTACTAAGAAAAGATTGTAAAATGGTAGTCTAATTTTAAGAAATCAAAGGGGCAGGACTTTTTGGCCTCTTAATTTTACCTACAGAATAATGTAAGATTCAGGTCAAGAAAGACTCATTTCATGCTCATAAGGTCACGTGCTTTGAAGTGTGATATACTATGAAGAAGTATTCTAAAACTAATCCATGGATACAAGAGGAGGAATATCAGTTGTAACAGAGTCGATCCAATTGATTAAAAAAACACCACAAAGCCAAAACAAAACAGCATTACTACTAAGACTACAGAAACAGGTCTCAGACCAGGTTTGCATGCAGAATCTGAATATGTGCTAGAGTACACAACTGCCATATTAGGAGAATTCTGCTATAAGAGGAACAGAGGCAGTATTCAATTACTAACTTCAGTTTTCAACTCTAGGGAACATCATCTGGATTAACTGAGGTAAAAATTTGGCTGTTAATCCATTTTAAAATTAAACTCTTAAAGAGTTTGTTGTCTCATGTGTGTCAATCTGCATTAAGAAGCCAGCTATGACTTGATTGCTGTTGTTCTAAGTACTGGATAAGGAGAGAACAGGTTGAAGCATACTGAGATAAATTATATGTTTTCAGAGGCAGTGGGTGTGGTAGCTTTAATTTTAAAGTACTGTATCAAACTGCCAATGAATTCTCAGAGCTATTAGTAGTACTCTTTGAAAAGTCATGGCAAACAGGAAAAGTGTTTTACAAAAGGAGAAAATAAGGGCATAGAAAAGTAAACCATTGGAATACACAAAACAAACTACTGATAAACTATAAACCAGTGAAAGATAATATTTACAACAGACCTGTCAATAGTAAATCTTACATCTCTACTCTAATTTTCTGTTACAGTTAGGCAGTGTAGATGAAGAAAAAGCCAAAGATGTAAAATTTTAACCTTCTTCAAAGTTTCTTTTAAATGTTTCTCTTTGCATTCCCATAGGCAGGCTACAGAAAAAAAAATAGTTCAAGCTTCTGTACAGGCTTTGCAGATCTGTCTGGACAGTTTCCCAAATGAAAGGACACTGACAGGATCTAAAAGTGAATGACAAATTAGAATTTAAAATTACATTGATAAATTAGAAAAACTGAAGAGCAAGAGAAATTGCATTAGACAGAAATAAACTACAAAGAACAAGACCTTCTAGGTAGTTGGTACTTCCAGAAGAATTGGAATAGGCTTTTGTCACAAAATCTGAACATACCTATACTGTGACACTGGAATAAGTACAAACATAATATCCATATTCAATAATAGTAGTATAACCTACAAGAATTGAGGCAGCAGATTATTTTAACTTTACCCAGAACTAGTAAAGACTCAGTTGGAACACTATGCTCTTCTTCAGATGGAAAATTAGTACCTTACTGGAAAGACTTATAGGTAAAGTTAACTGGAACTGTTTGAATGGATTCTCCATGGAGACTGTAGGATCTCTGCTGTTGAAAGTCTTTGTGTACAAAGCAAACTATTTCCCCTTAAGAATTACAGAGAGATAGTCTCTATTGGAAGAGGGAAACAGGTTAAATAAGAACTTCAGTCTAATATCTAGAGTTAAAAATGTAATCTCCGTTATTCATTGGAATGAGGATTATACAACCTCCTTCTCACTTTCTTCACTTTAAACATATCATGAAGACTATTAGCCCATTCAACACTCAGCTACTCCTGAGTGAAGAAATTAGACACTAAAATAATGCTTTACATTGGAAACTACTATAATTACATACATACAATGATAGCTGCCTTAGAACTAGAATTGCATAGATTAATTTTCTTGTTCTTGACTACGATGCATAGCATAACACGACTAATTCCTCAAGTCTTCTAAGGTCATGTATTTAGTACTACCAGCCAGCAATTAATTACAATCACCAATGCACATAATGTCAATGGGATTACTCAAGTTTGCAATTATATTATATCGTTCTGTCTTCATTTAAGTTGACTCTAGATGAGTAACCAAGAGATGAAGAACTACTACTCTGCTTGTCTGGAAAGGAGAGGGAGAAAGAAAAATGAGAACAAAAGGAAATCAAATATATAGTTAACGACAATAGAAATTACATCGTTTGTAGCTGACAAAGCAAGCAGGATTCAGCACAATATCAGTGGTATGTCAAGAACAAAATTTACATTGAGGTTAAGTAAATGCCCCTTGGACACGGCAGATATTTTTAAAAAGCCATTAGAGGATCAAGCAAAGAAACTTTTAGAGAACAATATGAAAGCAGTGTCTGTCTGCTCACGGTGCCTATGACTTAACAGTATGATGCCTGCTAGTGCCACTGTGCACAAGAAATATGCAAGTGCAGAGGAGGGCAGTGAAGCTAGTGAAGGGCCTGGAAAATAACTCTTCATAAGAGTAACTGAAGGAGCTAGGGCTGGTTAGTTTGAACAAGAGGAGGTTGAGGGGAAACTTCATAGCTGTCTAGAGCTACCTGAAAGCACCTAGCACAAGAATGCAACATTGTGGAGAGGCTCCTGCTGGTCTCTTCTCACAGGTAAATAGCAACAAGAGGGAATGGCCTCAAGCTGTGACTGGATAGGTTTAGACTGGATATTAAGAAACATTTTTTCACAGAAAGAGTAGGCAGACATTGGAATGGGAGACGGCTGAGTCACCAACCCTGGGTGTATTTAATAGTAATTTGGATGCAGTGCTTGAGGGTATGGTTTAAGAGTGAACTTTGTAGAGTAGGGATAATGGTTGGACTTGATGATCCTGGAGGTCATTTGTAACTGTAATGTTTCTGTGATAATATTCACGCTTCAGGAACTGAAGGAGAGACTGTCATGCTGTAAGACTGGGCACTACTGAAATAGTGACACCTCTGAAAAAGACTGTTACATTAGAAAAGACTTACTTAGAAAACATATTTTAAAGACTGTGTTTCAGACAGTGAAAAGTTTAACTTTTTCACTGGGTGTTCTAACAATGACAGAGGGCTATAAGAATGATTAAGGGACTAGAGCATGTGTCTTATAAGGAAAGGCTGAGACCTGAGGCTGTTTAGTCTGGAGAAGACAAGACTGAGAGGGAATTTAATAAATGTTTATAAATATGAGGGCTGGGTGTCAAGAGGAAGGGANAAAAAAAAAAAAGAGAGAAAGCCAACAAAAAGAAAACTATCTTATGAACCCTCCCAAAATTATTATTTTTAATAGTATTTTATTCCTTTGTAGAGGAAATTTGATATTTTTAGTCTAGCACAAGAATGCAACTTTCTTTGCCAGAGGTGGTTCAAGTAATGGATAAACATACTTATTAGTATAGCATTCATTAGAAATTAAAGGATCAGTTAGAAACTGGACTCAATAATGTAATTTTCTATGGCATATGAAACCTACTTTCACTAATTTATTAGCGTGTGTGAAATTCCTGTGCTTGCAGTTAGGAAAATTGCAAGAAATCAATACAGTAAGTGCTCAAAAGCGAAACTATCAACCCCTCTTCTACTAAACCATAGACAGTAGTAACACTCCTGACTGAGCAGAGTACAAAGCTTTCTTTCATCCTGAAAAAAAAAAAAAAAAAAGAGAAACCAACCCTGAAATGTGTACATGTGTGTGTGCAGATAAACCTTTTCTAGATTGCTTGGTTTTGAAATACAGCTGTTATTTCCTTTAAATATCTACAATTTTCCATTTAGTAATTGCATAAAACATCAAAATTATTTCTGTACTCTAAAGCTAGATATAAAATGCAACTGAAGAAATAAAACGGAATGATTTGGTCCCAGAAATTTTATTGCCTGCTTAAACACAAGAGTGATACAGATACTAAATACAATAGTAAAGCACATTTTAGTACTTTTTAAGCTTATATGGGACATAAAGATTCCCAAGTACTTTTTTAGTAAAAAATTAAACAGATTCTATCTACCTGTTTACCACCCAATAAAGAGTTTGCTAAGGTTCCAGGGCATATACACAAATACCTATAACATGACATGTATGTCTGGAGTATGTTTGCCATTTTTCCTCCATAGTGCTTCCAATTATTGTACAACATTTGATGACCATTTGTCATACATATTGGTATTAAGAAGAAGAGAAAAGGTGATATCATAAGAGCTATTTAAGTTTCTTCCACCACAA
>VWYK01050159.1:0-14108 GCA_013399775.1 Semnornis frantzii | reverse complement strand
TTCAGGTGTGGGCAGGATGTCTTCCCCTGAATGCACACCTCAGAACACTACAAGGACAAAGCCGTCCTCTATGTGTCCCTACACTCTGATAGTGCTGATTATTTCTAAATGTTTCTTACTTATATCTCTTGTTCTTTGTGAACTCTTGCTGTTTAAAAGATTGTTTACTTTGTCAAATCTGACCCAATGCTGCAGCTGAGCAAACTCTTTCAGACTCCTTTTTTTTCTGTCTCATTTAACATAACAACAAGCTGTTAGCTACTAATAAATAACCCTGTTTTCTTCGTTTCACACATGCACACGTAGAGCAATCTATGTTTTTCATTAAAATGATTCTGAAGCTTCCTATACAGTAAACCTCAGAAGAAAGTGCATGAAAATTGTAGACTTGACTATTACAGACATGGCCTTTCCTCTGCCTTTCTGCTAATTTTTTCTCTAGTGACTCTAGTGAGTGTTACAGGACTGCATGGGAAATACCTCGTTCTTAGTTGACTCATTCTTACACCTGGCTGCCACCACCAATGATACTCACGATCTATTTGTCTCAGAGGGTCTTGACACCGTTGCAGCATTCTCGGTTCTCAGACGTCCTCAGATGTTCTCATAAACATATTGCTTTTGCTTAAATTACTTCTCTGATCTTTTGACTAAGCTACTCCTCAATTCTGAGAGGCTAATTAAGCTTCTTCTACTGTTGTTGTCTGGGCTTAACTTATAGTAACTCCTGTACTCCTATACACACATACATACTTCAGTCATCCAACACAGCCTGAAGACTTTTTTATTTCATTCTTACACAATTTTTCCCCCTTAATTTTCAATGCACTGTTTTCCATCAAAACATCCTGCAAAAAGACTGAATTCAAGTTTAGCTTAAAAATAAGATCCCGTGGACAATACACATGATGGAACTGGTTGCCAAGTAGTGTCCCTGATGTTACCCCCACCAATTCAAACCTCAGTGACCAATTTCACCTGCTAAATTGTACCAAGTTGAAAGTACTGTAGATTACAAAGGATAAGTTAGCCCAACTCCAAAAAAAACCCTCAAAAACCCATCAAAAAAACCCAAACAAAAACACATACCCCCAAAAGATTAAAAATACTTAAACCAGCATAATATAATACTAGTCATGGGTAATATATAATTTGGTAACATGGCACCATAGCAACGAGGAATTATTTGATATTTACCCACATATTACTACAAAAATTCTACAGTCTCAAACGACCAAAAAATATAGAGAAAGCAAAACTTGTTCTTTGGCCTCCCTCTCTCTTTTGTGTACAGATACTCACATGATATCCATCTCTGACTACAGTAGAAAGGATTTCATGTCATCCCAGAGAGGGCCAGTATAAAGCAGGGGGCAATCAGCTTGCATGTGGACGGATTCCAGTGACAGCATCCAAATAAATTATTTCAGATGAGTACTCCTCATATTTAGTCACATCATGTTCTTCCAAGACAGACTTCAAATACAGGGATTAGTAGTTCTTAACTACACTAAAATGTGTAGTTGAACATGTCCTAATATTCGGAACAGGTCATAATCTTGCTTTGTAAGTATATGTCAGCAGTGAAAAGCTGAATAGTTCTGTTCACAGTGGCTGTGCTTACCTGAGCTAAGAATAAGAGCATAACTGTACTCCAGATGCAGGATTAATTCTTGGCTGAACAATGAGAACATTTGCAGTAGTCTGAATCTGGAAGCATGCAGTACACCTACTGCCAATTTGTAAAGCAATAATTGTAGCAGAGATGCAAAGAAAAATGAAAATAAAAACAGCAGGAAGAGATAAATTCTTGAGAAATAAAAGGGAATGAAGTCCTTTCTGAGGAAGACTCTTCTGTTGAAGAGGATTAAATTTCTCCTGTGGTTTCTCCTTATATATAAACTGTAATTCCACCTGCAAGTCTTCAGGTATTTGTATCTTCACAGAAGATGCTACCTTTTGTGCCAATAAGTACTTGTTAGTGATGAAGAGAGATTCCCAATAGATGACTGTTCCAAGAACATTGTATCTAAGCCTACCAAAGTACAGGTTGACTGCCTCCAGTTTAGTCAATAATTTGAAAACAAGTCATAGAATCATAGAATCACAGAATCAACTAGGTTGGAAGAGATCTCCAAGATTGTCCAGTCCAACCTATCACCCAACCCTATCCAATCAATTAGACCATGGCACTAAGTGCCTCATCCAGGCTTTTCTGGCCAACACCTAAATAGATTTGACGCTTTTGATAAACTTAGGAAAAGTAAAGATATGTCCCTTCAGACACCCATATAGACCCTTTACTTCTTCATGTAATCCATGACAGATGCAGGTAATATGCTGTTTAAAACATTCTTCCCACTCCTCTACCTTACCCCAGGGTCTGCCTTAAGCACAAGGTGAGTTTAGAGGATGGGCCAAGGGGATTAGAAGAAGAGTGGTTAGTTAGGTTAGCAGAGAGGCCAAGACCAAAATATCTAGAGAGCCCAAGACTCTCTGTGAGAATGTCTTACCTATATTTGTGTTCTTGTTCTTATACATCCCAGCAAGCCTATGATTGAATCAGACATCACCAGTGTTTTCTTTTCACAGTCTATAATATAATTTTTATAAAAATATTCCCATTAGCCTCAAACCAGCACATTCTCCTAGAGAGGACAGGCACAGGCCATGAGACCTGTGATTATCTGCTGTTTTTTATTCTTAAAAAAATTGCATAAGACAGTGTGAGACAAGCATGTAAAAGTTATTTCAGAAAATTTAATCCCATTTTCAAAACAAAAGGAGAAATGTAATTTTGCATTCCAATTTATTTAGATGCATTTATATGTTATTTCTTCTGAGATAAATGGTGTGAAACAACTGTCCATGTAATGTACTTTAGTCCCATACTGTGCAGCTATTTGCAGTGACTAATATCTTGTTGCCCATCACCTAAGCTATTACAATGCCAGATATGCTAATTACTTCCTTGAATGTGCAGTACAAAATGTGCTTGGCTTGAAACCATTCTTTAGACAAGTAAAACACGTATTTTTTTCCTGGCAGTTTAATTGCACAACTGTCAGCTGGATCACAGCAAACATCTTTTCCCTACTCATCTTTCACATCCTAGTCTATCTTTTTGCAGTGTGCTTGTAATTGCTAAGTAGGAAAAAAAAGTAAAGAAGAAAAGAAAGAGCATTTAAAGCTTACCAAGCTACATATCTGGTCTTCAGGAAAAGGAAAGATGTCTGAAGCCACTGACAATAAACCAAACTTCCCAATTTCTCTGAGCATTATTGGTATGTCCATCCTATGAGTGCACAAAGGCCACGGACATAAAAGAGACCATTTACACTGGCAAAAGTTAGTGTTTGATCTGCCTACATAAAAACAAGATACTTTGCATTCACCTGTGCAAAGGCCTTGGACAGTGTTTAAGAACTGTTTTGCAAATGGGTGAGGATGGATGGGTGGGGATGGTGGTCAACTGGACGGCTGGTTCTTAAGTGTTGCCAAGAAACATCACAGAGGTTAGACTAGGAATATGGTTCATTGAAGAGGAAGGGCAAATGTCAAATATTGGTAGTGTGAAGTCATCCAAAATGTTTCTATTTTTTATAAATGTTATAAGACACAGACTCACTAGTTAGAAATTCCTAGCTCATAATGTTAGGTGCCCAGGATAGTAGTTTTAACTCCAAACAACACTGTTCTGCTATTTTAAAATCAGTTTTCTTTAAGAGAAATCCTACTTTATCTTCGACAAGCAACTTTCCCTCTCTTCGCTACCTCCTTTTCTCCTCCAGACAAAAATAGGAAGTCCTCAGAGTTGACCTCAGCTTAAGGTATGAGTCTCTGCCTATTTCTACATCACTGTGTTAGAAAACTATCAAGATCAAGGCCAAGTTCTTCATCAATTTTAGCTACCTCCAGGAGCACCCCCATTACACATTAAAACACCCTTCATGTGCCAAATATCTAAACTGTTTTTTGCTCTGTCTGGTTCAACAGCTGCCTTCTAAACTCTCTGTGTGTATGCTGGTGTCCTGTGACCAGTTCCAGGTGGACAAGACTGCCTGGTGTGTCTTCCTGCTAAAAAGGGTTGAAAAGATAGCTGTGATCTGTAATCTTCATGAGTGTTGGTTGCCAATAAGCGCAATATGGACATGGGATGCCAGCTATCCACAGTAAGCTAGGTGTTCAAATTGCTTTGAAGAGCAGCAATCTCAGATCTAATGTGAACACAGTCTGGACACCTTCTCTTTTTCATGTATGCAGAGGCCAAAAAACGCCCTTCATATTCAGCCATAAGAAAAGTATTCTTTTATATTATATCATTTTATTTATTTCAGTCTACGTTTATGTTGATATAGGAAGGATCTGCTGACCTTGTTTCTTAAGGGTACTAGCATCCCTGCAGCCAGACTGAATGGCTTCAGTTGTCACTGATATCCTCTGCAAGGTACAATACACCCTTATGCAGAATTTAACTAGTTAGTGTGAAACTAAATGTAAAAGTAAGCTTTAATTGAATGATAGTGTCGTGGCAGGCCAATATAGGGTTGTACATGTCCTGGTTTGCCCAGACATGTTTTTCTGCTCTCCCTTCCTTCTGCTATGGGGAGAAGGAACTGTGGGAAGATGACAAAGAACCTGGAGCCACTGAGTCTAAGGATTCTGGCTTCCCCTCCTCTGTTCCCCTGCTTCCCCTCCTCTGTGCTGGGGGAAGCAACTGGAGGAAAGAAAAACCAAAGCCTTAGCTTCACCTAATGTGGTCAAGCTTGGCAAAGTGCAATCCTGATTGGCTAATCTATCTCCAAAGGCCCATTAGTCTTGGGCTGTACTGATAAAAAGGGATGAGCAAGTAACACAAGGTGCTCTCTGCCATTGTATTCATGCCTGCTGCTACTGCCTCACTTAATCCTGAACTGCCTGGAAACTCCACTGCCTCCAATTTATCAGGAACAGGGTCTATATGCCTGCAGGTATTCGGCCTGCACAGTCAGCCTGACATTGTGTCCAGCCTGCACATAGCATTGCATCCTACNATTAACTGCAAGCAGTGTAGTGACTGCAAGAACCTTCTCTTCCAGTATAATGGTTGTGTTTGTTAGTTACCTCTTACAGTGTTCCAGTTTTGCCTGTTCCCTGTGTGTATAAATTTCCAAACCATGAGTTTTGAACTTTATAAATAAGTTTTCTGGTGAGACTTAATGTTAATAAACAATTTTCATAGTTATTAACAATCTTTGCCTAGATAACAAAATTAATCTCAATTATTAATATTGCATAATTTGTAACAGATAGCACCAGAAACATCTTGTTGTTTTTTAAAGGAGATTAAGGGATTTCTAGAAAAGATAATATATTTCATTATGTCAACAGATGTACATGAGGTTGTCATTTGTGTTTATGACTCGTCTATGATTTCAAGTCTTCAAGGCTTCTATTCCACATTTTTTCTGCACTCAGAAATGTTGGAGGATTTTTAATAAAAAGAGATTCTTATGTATTTTTCTAATGTATTTTAAAGAAAATTAGAATGACACTATTCATCATATAGTTCACCGAAACATGGTGACACAGCATGGTCGAAAGCACACACAAAATGGAAACCCCAGTGTTTCCTATTAAAAATACATCTGTTTCTCTAAACATGTGTGCAATGTGCAAGGAAATAGATTTTTTCACAGCAATCTGAAATAAAATATATTACAATCTGATTTTTGATATTCCTTTTATGCAACTCCAACAGTATTTTACAGTTCAAGGGGTACTTTTCAGTGCACCATTTTACATACGATGTCTAAAGTTCAGTACACTGAAATACGAAAGCTGTGGGCTTGAATCCAAGTTTTTTATATTTGAGGTCTACTTTGATGTCTGAGGATCTCTATGTCCTTTGTTTGTCTGTATGGAAAGGACAAAGTGACTGCAGCCTTCCCTTCCTCAGGTCATGTGCCAACCCCAGCACACAGACATGCATAAGTTCGTCACTGTCTGAGAGCCTCTATACTCTGAACCATTGCAAATTCCATTTATAATTATACCGAGGGGCTTATAGATATCTTCTGAAGGGTTTCTTTGAAATCTCTGTGTCTTTCTCATACACTGCATGCTGATAGATTGATAGCGCGCATCTTGCCTCAGACACTTCTTGTGTTGCCTTCAGCTAGCACACAGCTTCAAGGTACACTCACAGTTCTCTCAACCTGACAAAATCCAAAAAGCAAAGGAACTACATGACAATATGTAGCAACAGAGGGCGAGGAAAAGCTTGGTGGGAAATGTTTTTTGTCACTGCTTACTCTTTTGTAAGCCATTCATGTTGTTTGAAACAGCTATGACAGCTGCACAGCAAAGTTAGGCAAATGAAGCCTGCACCCAGTCCAGATGCCTCACATTTTAGACACTTCCAGTTTCACTCAGAGTCTTTCTTTTAAAGCAAAGTGGCTAGAGATCAAAATATTTGTAAAAACCTCCAAAAATATTATAGGATGCATTTCTTTTCCACTTTATCAGTTAGACTTCGGATTTATTTGGTCTCTCTTACACTCCTAAGTTCCAAAGACAAAACGCTGTGCTAATAGGGAAAAAAAATAAATGCCACAGGCTAAAGCCAAGGAATAAAGACAGAAAAGATATCACAGTGTGGTTGCCTTGATAAATTTTTTGCTGTAAATTAACACCTGTCAATCAGCATGAGAGAAAATTGTTATTTCTGGTTCTGCCATTGTTAAATTGCGCTAAGAAAATGCAGAGTGTGAGCCATATGCGTTCAACATTGGAGGTGTGATTCATCAGAGGAACATCACATCTGGAACTTTTATTTGTTGCTGTGTCATCCAGGAAAGTTTCCCATTGTATACTTTCAAAAAGGTGATTGTCAGATGTAGAAGAAGAGAGAACTGCATTGTCAGATGTGTCACACAAAATCCTTCATTGCATCCAAGTGCTGTTCAAGTGTACATTTCTGGGAATCAGTTCTCTTCATTTTTGTTAGCCCCACGGTGATATTAAAGCAGACAGAAACACCATAATGGATGAAGTAGGTTTTTCTTGCAATCTTTGGCTATTTATCGAGCACCTTCCTTCCAGAAAAGTACTCCATGTGAGAGATGGAGTGTGACTGGTAAGCAGCTAAAACATGTCTAAGATAAGCTCCTTTCTTATGAAGGCAGTTCTCTGCTGTGCAAAGATGAGCATATTGCTTTATCTTCATGACACCAAAGGCATATGTTAGCAAAGAGATCCTGTTTGTCTTCTCCCTATGCATATCTCAGCCTGCAGAAATCATGCTAAATGTTCTTCGAATAGAAAAGGTGTTTGATTTTTGCCTAGGTTTGCTCCATCCTTATAAATAGAAAGTCTCTCTACACCTGAATCTCTCTTGTTTACCATGAAAACATGGTATAGATGTGACTGAAAGGAACAACTACAATAATAAATGAAAAATTAAGAGATCAAGGAAACAGCAAGGATTCAAATATATGAATCAACACTGTTGGTTGAAAATAAAGAGCCTAGAAGACCGGGTAGGCAAAATGCAGTTACATTGTATAGGCAGGTTTTCATAATATAAAAGAAGTGCTTGAACCAGATTAATCCTCTCATCAAAAGAAGTCCTTCATTCCACTTGTCAGTAGCTCTTTTCCTGTAGAATCTGAGGGAGCCCTGACACAGGACACTTCCACTCACAGTCCAGAGTTCACTGTAATCTTTGTGGTTTAACAAAGAAAATAGATTGCTTTCCAAAAGCAACTGTTAACAGTAATGAGGAGAGGAGCTTATGGGCAACAGAGGTTTATCCTTGACAGTGAATCAGCTTCAGGATAATATTTTCTAAAATTATTATTTGATATCAATGTTATTCTACAGGCAGTATGTTGGAGTTCTAGTTCTTCTCTTCTCAAGAGAAAAATTGCAGCAATAAATTTTTCCATAAAATTTTGAACTGCGACAGTTCCAGTCCAATCTGGCCCCTCTGGCAAATTCATGAGAAAGATTTTAACATCCTTCCCTGCTGCTTTACTGCAGATTCCTTTTGTGGTGTTTATTTTAAAATCAAATGGTAACAGTAATGCAAAAATAAAAACTTGGCACCGGTTTTATGATGTTTGCTTCTATTGGTTTCTGTGCTGTTACTTTTACTGTTTGATTTTTACAAGCCTAAAAATCATCTTGGGTTTTGGAATTGGACTTCTTCATTTTCATTTTCTTTTCTAAGTAGTGTAATGAATCCAAGGTCTGTTCTATAGTCTGCTCAAATCCACTGACTAGGATGAAAAATCTCCCTCGCAAAGCCCACCTACTATGGATCTAAGCTAAAATAGCTTTATTTGAAAGCTCCTACAGAAACTTTCTTTGCTAGAGGTCAAGCAGTACAGTTAGTAAATAACTATTTGAAAATAAGCTGCATTACCAGTTTGAGTGCACTACAAATAATGTTCACTTCCATCAAAAATAGCTTTAATTGCCATGAATTTCCATAACCCTACATTAGAAAATAGAGAACTGACAGGACTAGAAACTGATGAATGGCTGAAAATGATGGGGAGAAAAGTTTAAGGAAAAGCTACTTACCCATCAACAGCCTAGGAGTGTTAATCACTACAATCACAGAAACCTTCACTTTGCCAGTCTGACAACTACCACACGTGGATTTCATTTTTTTCTCATTACATCATCTCCTACTAAATGTTCGCTCTTAAAATGTTGGATATAGTTTATAATAAATGTATCCTGAGTTGCTCTTGTAATTCCTAATATTAGGGACAGGAATTCTGAAAATCAGTAACTTTGACAGCCGACTCCAAATTTCAGTATACAGTGGTTTTAGACCCAAACTGTTGTTTTTAGCTCTGACACATTTGTCAATTCTAACATTGCTTTCTGAGACAACATTTAACAAAGACTTGACAAGGTTCCCTTGAAGAACAAATAGGCAAACTTAGCTGAAGTCAGTGATACTCTGTGGGTGGCACCAAAGAAAAGTTACTTTCAGCTGTGTTTGATTGCTTAGGTTTTCCAAAGAGCTGAAAACCAATGGAAAATGGATATCTGGTGTCATGAGGCATTAATATTTTATTATATTAATAATCATATTTGGGAAAATTAGCAGCTTTTTAAAGACAGGAGCAAAAAAATAATGAAATATTAAAATGGAATCAAGCAAGCGAAAGAAGATTTAGATATGAATATCTATGTGCAAGTGTTTAGAGGTTTACAAAGTATTTTCTTTAAAATAATATGTGTGTGTATATATATATACACACACATATATATGTCTATACACACACACACATATATATATCTCAATATTGTTTTCTGTTGTTTTCTGTTTAAAATTGCAGACTTTCCACAAGAGATCTATAACATATTTTTAGACATAAATCATAGAATCATAGAATGGTAAGGTTGGAAGGGACCTCAAAGATCATCCAGTTCCAACTCCCTACCATAAGCAGGGACACCTCCCACAAGTACAGGTCACTCAAGGCCTCCTCCAACCTGGCCTTGAACACTTCCAGGGAGGGAGCAGCCACAACCTCCCTGGCCAACCTGTGTCAGTGTCTCACCACCTTCACTGCAAACAACTTCCTCCTAACATCCACTTTCAATCTCCCCTCTGCCAGTTTAAACCCATTGCCCCTTGTCCTATCATGGCAAGACCTTGTCAATAATCCCTCCCCAACCCTCCTGTAGCCCCCTTCAGATACTGGAAGGCTACTATAAGGTCTTCTGGAAGCCTTCTCTTCTCCAGGCTGCAGAGCCCCAACTCTCTCAACCTGTCCTCATAGCAGACCTGCTGCAGCCCCCTGAGCATCTTCATGGCCTCCTCTGGACCCGCTCCAACAGTTCCATGTCCTTCCTGTGCTGGGGGCTCCAGAACTGTACACAGTGTTACAGTGTTACATAACAATAGGCTCCTTGTCCATATGTATAATAAATAAAATAAATTTTATATATATCTTATGTAAAACAAAATAAACCTTTAAAACACAAGACTCAGAGATGTGTGCATAAGAGCAAGTCAGCTTTTAAAACAAAGTAATCTCTCAAGTCAACCACTTTTAAGTACAGTGCTTTAATTTACACACAGAAGGATCCTTTAGAAAAGAAAATCCTTGTAGAAGCTGACTGGATAGATATTTCCTTATTTCTCTTTCACTTCTCCATGGAACTACAGATTTATTTTCTTGCAGAACGAATACATTTCTATTAAGTATCTTTCAATCTAAATCAGTTTAGATTTTTTTAGCACTAATGAGAAGGGTGTTTTTAAAGAAGAGATTTTGAAATATAACATTCTCCCTCTCAGCAGGACATTTGATATTCCTGTGCCCTGGAAAAAAAATCTGATAGGAATTGATTCTTCACTTCAGTAAGTCAGGTAGGACATATCCTAAGTCTACAAAGGTGATCTGTTAAAGGCAGTCAATGCGGGAGCCCCACCCAGGGGTATCCACTCCGTTGGCACTGGAGGAAAATATATTTCAATTTATATTTTTATATTTATATTTAATTCTCAGTGAGCACAATGTGAGTTGTATGCCTTCTAAGACTGCATTTTGTACTTCATTGGGATGGGCCCTCCCAATGGCTACATGAATTATATATATCAGTAAATGTGTATCTGTATATAGGCAAACCCATATGTATTTATGTATCCATATATATGTATGTGGAGCTGAAAAAGTAGAGTATTTTCTGATTGTTATTGATTTATCATGCAGAGTCTATTAATGATTGTAAGAAAGTTAATTAGTAGCAGACCAGAGATCTGGTATAAGCATTTTTCTTCCACCTGTCTGGTGCTATCCGATAATCCCACCTGCTCTTCTGAGACAATCGTGTTCTGAGATCAATGCTCTGTTATGAATTCAGCACCATATGTGACATTCTTAAGACCACTGAAGCGATCAGTAGGAACCTAGCACGAGTGGCCACAAGAAGATGGTAGCCATTCATTCTCCACGTCATCTGGGAACGTAGATATTCACTCCTAGAGGTGAGTGGTACCAGGTGGCCCATCAAGTGTCTGGCAGACCACGTGGCCACAGGCAGTAGCCCCTACACATGCGTACTTTGTGTTTCTGCTGCCCATTCTCCTACAAGGCTCAGAACTCTGATGCATGCATCAGGTAACTGCACTGGAGCCTCAGGAAAAAGTCCTGAGTAATTCTAAACACATTTTTGCAAGTCGCCAGCTAGCATTCTACAGACATAACTAGGACATTTCACTGCTTTGTTTTAAAGACCATTGTAATACCTGCTGGCCTGCCTTCTAATTTACCAATAAAAAACTTGAAGGCTTTTCATTTCTTTGTGTTTGCAACCTGCATACACATGTAGATGAGCAATTTTACTGCAGTTACTAACGTATTTTTGGAATTCATTACCTATTTATTTCTGGAATAAATGGTTATCACTTTTGCTTTGCATGATCTGCGTGAGTACTCTTTCTTACTTACATATGTGCAAGAACTACATGTACAACTAGAATGTATGCTACCTTCTCTAGTAGCCAGTGTCCCAGAGTGCATTGAGATCTGTAACAAACCAGGGAAAACTGCTGTCAAGGGAAAACTGCTGTGAAAAGAGAACAGTTGGTTGGGTGCATGATTTCTCTAGCCACATTGTTCTGCCCTAATACATACAGATCTTTTGAGACATGACTAAGATTGCATATTTGGTCGATATCAAAGAGCCATTAGTAGCGCATTTTTCAATTGAGCCACTTAAAGATCCATCATTTCTCAGTTCCAGTTACACACCAATTATGCAGTCATGCATTGTTCCTCTGATCTGTGGAAATGGCTTGTCTTTAGATGTTAGTTTCAGGTTTTGTGTTTGTAAGCTTCAAAATGTCATGTTTTCAACTGTGGAGATTCAGACCCCAGTCACAGCCAACACAGCAATAATCACAAATACTCAGAAATAGCATGGTAGTGCAACTTGGGTCTGTCTTAGTAGGCCTAATCAGGCCAAAATAGGCTTATACATGTCCTGGTTTGCCCAGAGATGTTCCCCTGCTCTCCCTCCTTCAGTTTTGGGGAGAAGCAACCACAGGAAAGAGGACAAAGAATCTGGAGCCAATGAATCTGAGGACTGTGGCTTGCCCAGATTTGTTTTGCATCCTGTGATAAAAAAAGTACACAGGCTCAGCTTGCGCCTGCCTTGTGCAAGGCCTGTGTTCTGCCCTCAAAGGGTAAAGGAAGCCTATGGCTTCACTTAATATAGTCGAGCTTGTCTAACTGCCATTCTGATTGACATTTAGCCAAGCTTGGTGTCCAAAGGCCAATTAGTCTCAGGCTGTATTGATAAAAGGTATGAGTGGGTAACACAATGTGCTCTCTGATGTTGTACCTATGCTTGCCGCTTCCTACTGCTGTTACTCCTTTATTGTATACTGAAATTCCTGAAAACTCCACTGCCTCCAATTTACCAGGAACAGGCTCTAAATGCCTGCAGGCAATTGGCCTGCACAGCCAGCATGGCATCTGTACTGAAACTGCACATGGCAAGACATCCTGCCTGGACCTGAAAGCCTCCTGCCAAGATGGAACGTCCTAGAAATACACAGATCATCCAGGGATATCAGGATCAGGTCAGAGATTGTCTGCCTCCTTTCCCCAGTACCCTGAAGCCTGAGAAGAATCAGAAGTCTCAGCGTATGACAAGACAATAACAGAATTCCCTGAAAGCGTTTGGGTACTGTCTGAAGCTGTAGCCAGCCCTGCCAGCCAGGAGATATTTTGTGAGTAAATACTTAAAGCCTCTTGTAATTCACCATTGCCTTCTGCCATAAGCAGAAAGGAGCTCCTTGAGTCCATCTGGCAGACAAGTTGGGTAGTGACCGCAAACAGTACACTGACTGCAGGAACCTTCTCTTCCAGTTCAATTGAGTTCAGTTAATGTTATATATTATTGCTAGTTCTTTCTAGATCCTGTGTTATTACCTGTATAAATTTTCCATGACCATTTGAAGAACTGAGTATTATTAAAATTAGCAGTCAGGGTGGTGAGAGTTCTGAATATTGAATGTTAATAAACAATATTAAACTTCAAAAAATCATATATTGCATCAATTAATTACCCCTCCATAAGAAGGTCATATGTTGAAGTAAATAATCTAGAGTGCTTAATTTGTTTAAAAATGCAGTCACTTTTCCAGCTTCCACAATCTCATACTTGCCATGCCTTCTTCTGTGTATCAAGAGTGTTTTCTGCCACTACAGGGGACTGGTAACACCATAAATAAATAAATATCCAGAAATGTTCATGTACAGATTAAGAAATATTAACTGTGGATCTTGGATGCATAAAGTGCAGTTATGTAATAGGAAGGCATCAGAAAACATTAAAACTGTAATGTGAAAATGTAGCACAGGATCTGGCAGAATGAACACACCAAAACCAAACCCATGTCCTTCCCCTGCCATGCAATCCTTTGGGCTGTCAAGCACTTTGCTTTTAGCTTCTCAGTTCCCCTGAATTCAATGTGGGCAGTAATACTTCTATATCTACTTCTTCAATCACTGCTTTTAAGTCTCAGGAGTTTCAGTACGCTTTGAGTGTTCACAAAATGACAGCAACTTCAAGGTTCCATCACCTTTCTCCACATGACTAACCATAGATGCTAGATATTTGTCTAGCCTATTTTTAGAAGACTCCAGGGTAAGATTTCATGATGTGAACATTTGCCAATGATACCAAACTAGAAGGAGCAGATGATACACAAAAAAGCACACTGTGTACAGTTCTGGAGCCCCCAGCACAGGAAGGACATGAAACTGTTGGAACCAGTCCAAAGGAGGGCCATGAAGATGATCAGAGGGCTGCAGCAACTCTGCTATGAGGACAGGCTGAGAGAGTTGGGGTTCTGCAGCCTGGAAAAGAGACCTTAGAGTAGCCTTCCAACCCCTACCATTCTGGGAAAAAAAAAATAAAACAATCTTGTATCACACCTCCTGATGCAGTAGCATCCAAAAGTGATCTGGTTCTTCCTCTCTATGACTGCTTCTCCATAATGCAATCAGAAGCACACTAGCAGGTGACATCTGGAGGGTGTACTTTAAAATATTTGAACAGATGTTGTAGAACTGTGATGGTTTGGGAGT
>VWYK01050157.1:5407-18494 GCA_013399775.1 Semnornis frantzii | reverse complement strand
TTTGAACTCTGGGTGGAATTGAGGGGCACAAGCACTGGTACTTGTGCATGCTGGGATCATCCAATGTAATAGCAGGCCCAGGTATGTGGAGGAGAAAGGGACACAAGATAGTAAAGTGTTTTTGCAATGCTTTTGTGGGGATGTGGTTTTTAAGGTGCACCTTGTAGAATAGGGTTATCGGTTGGACTTGGTAATCCTGAGGATGTTTTCCAACCTGGATGTTTCTGTGATTTCTGTGATTCCTTGTGTGTTGGATGCCTGCTCTGTTAAAAGGAAAATAAAAGCAGAGCAGAGGATGTGCTCCAGATAAAGTCTTAATTTGTCTCAAGGTAACTTCTGTGCCCACTTCACGATAGCCTCTAATTCCTTCGCACTCTTCCCTTTATCAATCAGATGTTTTTCATTCTGCTGAGAGGCTGCTAGTGCTCAGGACACTTGCTTCATTTGCACCTTTTGCATATGAATTTGTCTGCCTGACATACTGTTCTGCTGAGCCTCAGAATATTGAGCTCTTGGGGAAAAGACCTTCCCTGATTTTTACTTCTGTGCTGCTACCATTACTGGTAACCTATTTTAGTTTGGGGTTTTTTTTCACTTTATAATCTTTTTAGATTACTTAAACCAAAGAAATATAGACCACCATGTCAGAACTGTGGTTGAAAAAATCTGGTTAACATAATTTAAGAATCTTAATTCCAAAATTCTGTTCAAGCTCACAAGTAAATAATAGAGGCAATCAAACCAATTCAGTATTCTAATGCAAGGCTCCAGCGTCTCTGCTGAACTCATTTGTTTTTATTTGGCACTCTACAGTAAAGCACCCACAAAAGTGTAAGTAATAAATTTATATAACAGTCCAGCTTCTACAAAACCAAGAATGTTGTGTGAGAAGATTAATAGTGTTTGCAAGCCTACTTTAGAGTGTAAAAGTCAAGGTTCGTTTTCCAGTCACTGTGTTTTCTAGGATTGATCAGTCACTCCTGTGCCACTCATATTGATTAATCTTAGGAGTTGTGCAACATTGTTTTATGAGGGAAGAAGAGATGCAAATACAAATGGCCCTGGAGCTGGGTCTCAAGGTGGATACAAACAGCCTGAGGAGGGATTTGTATCAATAAGCCATGCCGATTATGAACATTTTGTGAAACGTTCAGTGCTTTTGACTGACTTGCAGCAGAGCTCATACTATTCAGCTTCATTTTTCTAGAAAGAAAAGCAGAATAAAAGGAGAACCAACTAGCAATCAATTAATAACCTTTTGCCTTAATTAGAAGGAGAAAAGCAAAGTGTGTTTGGTGTTCCTTTGTCTGTCTGAGGTGACTTTCAGTCTTCCTGCTTCAGATTTGACAGGAATTTACTATGGTGATCCTGCCAGGCATTAAGAAGTTGTTTATTCTCCCTTCTCCAGCAGTCAGTGATGTTGCTGTTGTCAGCTTTCTGCTCCAGACAAGACACTGCTTGCATTTAAGGTCTTTTCTTTCTCAAATTCCATGCATATATACATTATATATATGTAGATGATGGTGCTAAATGCATCATACTCTGACACTATGCCTGAGCAGAGGTGGGCAGGGTCCCTCTCTTCTTTCATTTCCTTGCCCTACTTTCTGTCATTCCTCTAACAAAATACATTTTTTTTTCCCCATTGGCACCTCCACGTTGTCTCAACCTTCCTTAGGCATTTGGGTGCTTTTGGGTTTGACAAATCACGTTAGGCTGTCAGTCAAACACATCCTTGCTCTATCCATTAGCTGTGCTGCCAGTCAGTGGTGCTGGGGCTTGCTGGCACAGTGTTGAGCAGCATAATAACTTGCTATTCTGGAGTGGCATAGCTGGAGGGAGAAGTTATATGTGAAGGCTGTAATTTCATTATGGAATATTGCAGTGTGCTGAAAACGTGCTTCTATTAGAACAAAAAAAATCTAAACAGGCAGAGCTAGCTTTTTGTAAAGAGCCTTGGCTTAAAGCTGTTTGTCAGAATTTGAATAGAGGTGCAGCTTCTTCCAGACGCTTGCCGTGCCTGCTGCTGCCCTTCCTAATAGCAGACACAGATGTATTTCTGCTGTGTCTCTTCCCAGGAGAGATGGAATTTGGTGACATCTCTTCTGGTGAGGCGGGTGTGGGACGCTGGTATGGCTCATGATATCCATTGAGGTTGTGCTGTGAAAGGTTTAGGTTGAACATTAAGAAAAATATCTTCCCAAAAAGCGTTGTCAAACCCTGGAACAGGCTGTCCAGGGTAGTAGTGGAGTCTGCATCCCTGGAGTGGTATCAGTGTAGGCGTGGTGTTGAGGGACATGGTTTAGTGGCAATCTGGCAGTGCTGGTTTAATGGTCAAACTCAATGATCTTAAAGGTGTTTTCCATCCATAGTGATTCTAGGATTCTGGCCTTTTACAGCACCAGAGCTGTCTGCAGGCACTTTGGCTTTCCAAAGACACATCACAGGAAGCTCACCCTAAATTGATCCTCGTTAACCTTGTTCAGAGTGATGATGCCAGAACATAAATCATTAGTGGTTACGTTGGTGACTCAGCTTTTGGAGGAGCAGCAGCTTTGACAGGCGTAATAAAAGCAGACAGGTGACAGCATTTGTGAAGACTTGTGTCTGGCCAAGAGCTAGTCTGCTGGCCTGCAGCAGCTGCAGGAGGGAAGCCCTTGCCTGGGATGAGGCTGGCACTAGCCCAGCCCTGCTCTGCCCTGTGCCAGCTGGGCGCCTGCTGAAAGGTTGAGCTTTGTGCCAGCAGTAATTGATTGTAGGCTTTTCTGGAGCAGAGCCCTGGTACCAGCTGTAGCTGAGTCTTTCTTCCTCTTTTCCAAACCCCTTTTTTTAACACCCACCTGCTTCTTAAATACATTCTTTTTTTTTTTTTCATCATCTGCTGAGCTTTTTCATCCTTATTTTTAAGAAGAGGGAGGAAGTTGGTATGTTGAGTTTGTGGTAAATGTGCCTTGCGTCCCCCGGGAACGACGGTGGCATAAGCTTCCAGGAAAAACACAAGATGACACATAAATCCTCATAAAAATCCCATTTACAGATTCATAGCTTCAGTACAAGAAACAAATCCTGGCATTGTCTAGAAGCTATAAACAGCACCCTGTGAGCTAATTCCGACTTGCCATGGCCCTAGCAATGGTAGACAATAGTCTGAGCTCCCCTTGCACAGGAGGAGATGGGCAAAGGACAAGAAGAGGATGAATGGCGAGCAGCGAACCACAGCTCTTCTCTGATCTATTCAAGAGGCACATTTGTTCTTTTGCCATAGGTCATGGGGGGGAGAAAAATAAGGAACTCTAGCATTCAGGTAAAAGAAATTTGCTTTAGGCCTTGTTAATCTACAATAGGTGATGTACAAGTGTGGTTAGGTAAACAGGCTTTTGAAATCCATATTTAGTATTCTACATGCTCACCACTGTGTGTTTGCAGCATCTGTACTTTGGTGATAGATGTTACCACAAACCTCCAAAATCAGCTGCATCTGTTTAGTTCACTGTAGTAAAAGCAAAGCATCAGCAGGCCTTTTTTTCCCCCTCTCTTTTGTTTTCTTTTTCTTCTCGGGAGGTTGCAAATATTTTTGTTTGTTTCAGTTTTTGGTGTCAATAAATCAAGTGTGTGATCACTCTTATGCTAATAGCAGCTCATGGGTGTATTGCTGTCAGTTTTTAAATGGCAGCCAACTCTCACTACCAAGGTTAAATTAGGCAAAAACTTGCTGTATGCTGGGGTTTTTTTTTGCCTCGGAGTCTTTGCTGTTTGGAGAGGCAAGAAGCTCTCTTCATGCTGAAACACCTCAGGAGTGGCTGTGTTGGATACTCCTATTTGCAATGCAGAAGACATTTCATAGAATCATAGAATGGTTTGGGTTGGAAGGGACCTCCAAAGGTCATCTATTCCAATGCCCTCTGCAGTTAGGGACATTTTCTACTACATGAGGTTGCTCAGTGCCTTGCTGAGCCTCACCATCAGTATCTTCTGGCATGGGGCCTCAACCACCTTCCTGGGCAACCCATTCCAGTGTTCCATCACCTTCATGGTAATGAACTTCTTTCAAGCTGTAAACAGTCTCTCTCCTTTTAACAACAAACAGGTTATAAGGAAATACACCAACTTCCATTCATCCCGCTTTTCCAAGTAACTGCTTCACTTGGCAAGAAGTTGTTCTTTTAAAGTATTTTTCTCAACCTAACTACACATTTTCTTGAAACTGATTAGAAAAAGGGGGTTGTAAAGCATTCGTAACGGAGATATGATTTGCTTTAGGTGATCCAACTCAGGCAGGGTGTTTGGACTCAATGGTCAAAAGAAGTATATGACTGGCAGTACAAGGGAGGTGATTCTGCTCCTCTGCTCTTGTGAGACCCCACCTGGAGCACTACATTCAGTTTGGTGCCCCCACATTAAGAAGGACATTGAACTGTTGGAGTGGGTCCAGAGAAGGCTACAAAAGTGATCAGAAGGCTGGAGCACCTTGCCTGTGGGGACAGGCTGAGACAATTGGGTCTCTTCAGCCTGGAGAAAAGGTGCCTCCTGGAAGACCTTATAGAGGCCTTCAAGTACCTGAAGGGGGCTACAAGAAAGCTGGTAAGGGACTGCTTACAAGAGCTTGTAGTGATAGGACAGAAGAGAGTGGATTGAAGCTTGAGGAGGACAGGTTTAGACTCTGGATTCAGAATAAATTCTTTTCAGTGAAGGTGGTGAGACACGGGAACAGGTTGACCGGGGAGGTCATGGATGCCCCTTCCCTGGAGGTGTTCAAGGCCAGATGAGTCCTTGAGCAGCACAGTCTACTGGAAGGTGTCCCTGCCCATGGCAGAGGCATCAGAAATACATGGTCTTTAAGGTCTGTTCCAATCCAAACCGTTCTGTGAATCTTCAGAGGCCACTTCCAGCTTGTGTCATTCTGTGAAATGTAGTTCTGTATGGCTTTCAAGTATTTGGGTTGTGTTGTTATTCGTGTGGATGCTCGTTGCTGTAAAAAGATCGCTCCCTTAAAAACATTTCGTGCCAAAAACTACTGGGCATCAATTGACTCATGATAATAGAGTAGATCTGAAGCACTTGGAGCTCAAAAGCAGGTCAGACCACAGCAGTTTGTGCCTTATTAAAAGCTCTAACTCTGTTTAACTCTCACTGCCAGAGGGGCGTTTGACACTGGGTGACTTGAGTCTGAGGTATTTCAGCCATGAAAATGCTGGCTCATGAAAGAAACATCAGTGTGACTGACAGCTTGAACCAAGCTGGCCCACTTGTGTCTCCAAATAAAGTGAAGGATACATAGAAATCTGTACAGAGTCAGGATTTCAGTGTGTCCACATCGGATGCCAAGGTTAGGAGAGCCTTTCAAAGGCTGGTGATTAGCTTTCAAGTAGAGTTTCTCTAGGCTGATCTCCTAGGAAGCAGAGCTATCGCAGCTTCTGGCAAGATAAACCTCTGGAGTGTAGCTATCGCCCTGCTTATGGATTACAGAACAAAGCAAAAAGGGCAAAGATGGAGCTACTCTTAGTTAGAAAGATGGGCTTGCACAACTCCCTCATCCAGCACTGAATTATCCATTATTTCAGCCTTAAGTAGCTATTTTTTTGTATCATATCTCACAGCCTCCACACTTCAACTTCTCCCTGAATGTGGCTGCAGGCCATCTAAAGGTTGTCTACAAAAAATTGTTTCTATCAACTTCTGGGGGGTTCACACAGGCTGTTCGAGGACTCTGTAAGCCACTTGTTTTGCCTGTCTCACTTTTGCCCTTTCCCTGCTTGTTCTCCCATGCATTTTGAAGTCTGTTGATTAATTTGTTACCTGTGCGAACATCTCAAGAGAACCTGAAAAAGGATAGTGTGACACTGGCCCAGATTGTACAGAGAGGTGATAGAAACCCCATACCATTGATTCCAGGTGAGGTATGTTGGAGCTCTGAGCACCTCAATCTAGTTGCAGATGTCCCTGCAGACTGCAGGGGGGTTGGGCTAGATGACCTTTAAAGGTCCCTTCCCATACAAACCATTCTATGCAAAAAAGTGGATGTCTTTGAAGTTTCAATAATTGCCTGTGTTGGGAATGGAAGAAAGCTCCTTTGAGGAGGAAAGCGTTTCCTTTGAGGGGAACGTGGCAGTAACTTCTCAACCCCTTCTAGATCCTAAGGAAGCCACCACAGAAGTGAAGTATCATAATGTCCCAGCTGCAGGACAGCCTTCTTTTGGGCCTCTATTGTCACAGATACCAGAGAATACGTGCAAGGAATAGCCAGCCCTTAGTAAAAATAATCCTGTTCCTGGAGAGGGAGCTCCCTACCACCTGATCAAACCCTGCATTTTGCTCTGAAAAAGTTACTTTTGAGAATTCAAGCTACAAAGAAGCTCAGCTATGGAAATGTCAATGAGTAAAGCTCTAGTTTCAGGCTTTGTAAAGAGAGTTGGGTGGTGATGAGGGGAGAATTAAGGCAGAGAGCTGGAACAGGATTGGTTTCCTCTTCTTATGATCCTTTAATCATGTTCCTTAAAAAATGAAAGATTTATGGTGTGTGTGACTTAAAAGGTGTTAATTGAACCACTTAGTGGCTGCAAATCCCTAAACATTTTTCACCTGTCAGTTCCTGTTTACCCCTCTCAGTTTAGCTAGAAATGGTTTCCAAGGGAGTGTTAACCCCTTGTTTAACACCATCAGACTTCAGCAGATGGAATGCTTAGCTTGGTCTTTGCTGTGCCAGACCTAATGGTCATACTTCTGGGTGCAGAAACATTCATTTTTCTTCATCTGTATTGATCGATCCAATAAAATGTGACCTTTCCCTCCAAAACTGTCACTTCTTTATATCCTTAGATCTATCACATCTCAAACAGAACTGTTGAGCTGTGTCCTTTATCTTTTTCTACCTACAGAGTAATTCCTAATTTTTATCATCTTGGGTGATTACTTTTTTAACAAGCTATAGTTAGGTGACTACTCTCTTCATCGTTCAACTTGCATTACTCAGCTCTCTGCTGCTGCTTAGATGTGGATCTCGTGCTTGCCTAGCACAGAGCATCCATACTCTTGACAAGCCAAGGTGGCACCAGCATATCTGCCTTTCTCTAGGACCTTCTCCTCTTGCTGATGCTGTCCAGATAGAAGACTACCTTCCCTAAGGTTGGGCCCTCCCACTTCTGTGTAAGGACTACACTTCCGGATTGGTTTGTTTTGTTTTTTGTTATTTTTTTCTTTAAGCTCCTTGAAGCCCTGACTTGGAGTGGAGATAAGATGGCAGGGGAGCAGGTTTGAAGCAGTGAATGCCTAGTGCAGTGTCTGCCTTTCTACCATTAGTTGGAGGCTGCTCCCAGTCCAGAACGACATTGTGTTGTAGCCTGGGGGCTCTGAACCTCTTTTGCTTCTATCAGTAACTGACTGTGCTGCCTGGAAACAAGTCTCCAGATGTCAGACATGGTTATCTCTGGACTGCTGCAACCTCCACCTCGCAATCCTGCTGGGCAGTGCCTGCCAGCTTCCTCAGGTCCTTAGGGAGCCACTTAAGCCTTTCTGAATGAGACTTCTAGTAAATTGTAGACTGTCAAGATCTGCTTTTCTGTATGAGTACATAACAGTAGCAGAGCTGGAGTAATGATGGCTCCTTTATGATAGATTTGTGGACATTCCTTGTACCTAGAAGGACTGAGGACACTAACATTTTCTAATTAATTGCATATCATGGAAGAAGTCAAAGCAGAGAAAGCATTGCCTGAACTGTATGAGCTCAACCATCCTCTTAGCAGCTGGTAGTGAAAGATGATGACTTACACTGGGTGAATAAAACCGTTTTAAGTTTCTAAATACAAAGTTTTGAAACCAAGGGATGCTGTTACCCTAAGGAAATGTGTAAGTGTGGGACAGGCTATAGATTGACAGAGGTGCTTGCAGGGAGAAGTGTTTGGCAGGTTGAAAGCACTGTCATCAAACCTCCGTTTGTACTGAAGAAAAGCTCCCAGTCATCCACTGGGTAATGGATATCCTGAAGGTGTTCTCCAAGTGTCACGAAGTGGTGACAGAGGACTGCAGAAAGCCACAGTTGTTGGCTTTCAGTCAAGAGCGTTGTTGGCTTTTTAAACAAGACAACGGTCTTGTTTCTGTAAGTTACAGATGAATTTCTGCAGATGGAAGAGACCAAAGCTGGGAGTCTTTTTGGGTCATTCAATGAAGCTTCCCACCAATAGCTTCTTATTTTTCTTTATCTTTCTTCAAGTTCGTCTTAAAAACCAGTTGAGTTTCTTGTCTCCCATTATTTGGCTGCTTCAGAACCTTAGGTAAGCTTATTGGTTCCATGCAACTGAATAGTAGTGAGCTGTGCTCAGTGGTTAGTATGTGCAGTCTCTCTGTAGTTACTTGCACACCCTAGTAAGTAGCCAGGAGCAGAACACCAATGGTGCTTCCTGTTGCTTAGCTAATTAAAAAAATAGGTGCTTATATTTACCTTAAAAAGCTCCTTCTAAAATTTCTTTTTTAATTCTACATTTTTCTGTGGCGACTTGGCTGGGGTTAGCTCTGTCAGGTAAACCAGAGAGACACTGGGAAGTCTCTCACCCCACAAGCAGGTGGCAAACTACTTACTACGCGTTGCTACCTTGGTGTTTTGGGACTGTACAGCACCCAGAAAGAGGGGCCCCTCCTCTGTCCTTGTGACTTGACACGGCACAAAATGAACAGCAATAGAGAAACAGGAATCCTGTCACTTAGGGCATGCTACATAGCTGCCTCCTCGTTAGAGACACACCAGTACGGGTGAAGGGCTGACCTGTTGGAAAGCAGCTCTGTGGAGAAAGACTTGGTAGTGCTGGTGGACAGTAAGTTCACTCTGAGTCAGCAATGTGCTCTTGTGGCCAAGAAGACCAGCAGCATCCTGGGATGCACAGAATCATAGGATTGGGTTGATTGGAGAGACCTCTAAGATCGTTGAGTCCAACCATCAGCCTAAGACCACTGTGGCTATTAAACCATCCATCAAGCGTGGCAAGTAGGTCAGGAGAGGTTCTCCTTCTCTACTCTGTCCTGGTGTGTTGTGTCCAGTTCTGGGCTCCCCAGTTCCAAGAAGGACAAGGAACTGCTTGAAAGGGTACAGCACAGGGCTACAAAGATGATGTGGGGACTGAAACATCTTTCTTATGAAGAAAGGCTGAGAGACTTGGGTCATTTTTGCCTAGAGAGGACTGAGGGGGCATATTGTCAGTGCTTAAAGGGTGTCAGGAGGATGGGGCCAGTTGTTTTTCAGTGGTACCCAATGAAAAGGTAACAGGCACAAACTTGAACACAGGAAGTTCTTTCTAAGCATGAGGAGGAACTTCTTTAAGAGTGCTAGAGCCCTGGAAAACACTGATCAGAGAGGTGGTGGAGTCTCTATCTCTGAAGATTCCAAACACACCTGGATGTGTTCCTGTGTGTCCGTCTCTAGATGGTCCCTATGGCAGGGGGTTGGAACTAGATGATCTTTGAGGTCCCTTCCAACCATACCATTCTATGGACCTGACTTGGCAAGGGGTTTGGACTTGATCTCTAGAGGTCCCTTGCAATGCCTACCATTCTGTGTGTAAATTCTGAAGGAAAACAGGATGCAAGTGTATAGTAGAACCAAGGATTTGCCAAAGTATAGTCCTCCAAAGTCAGTATCCATGTACCTACATCACGTATCAGTGGGTAGCTGCCAAACTGAAAGCAGTACTAAAAAAGTTACAAAATCCTGAACTTGTAGTTTATACTGCTGGTTTGAAAACTGTCCCCAAGTCTCCCATAATCCAATTAACTATGTCAGTGCTGTTTGACCTGCATGTATTGGATCTGTCAGTTTAGCTTCTGCTACCTGCAACCCAGCTGACGCCAACTGACATGTTTTCGTGCCAGGTGGTCCAAAAATTGGTCAACAGCTATTACAGATTTTCTTACCTCTGTCATAATTTTTTGGGAGTTAGAGTGGGAGGCATAGTGCCAGAATGCTACAAATGTGACTTGGCAGTCTTGCTGCTCTTGTTTTGTCTGCTGATGGTTAGAGTTTGTCGGTGGAATTGTCATTTAGGTTTGCAGATCCACTTAATTTGGTTTAAAATATAAACCTATGTGATGTGTTTTGTGCTGCTCACTCAGAAGCATCTCTTAAGTTTCACATAGAAAACAAAATGCTGTTTCCTCCTGCTTGGGAAGAGTGATCTTTCTGCATTTATGGATAACTGGACATGGTTTCTCAGAAATCAAGCTTTGATTTGCACACAGCTACGTGTAAAATGTTCCATACATTCCAGAGGAGAGATTGGTTTATCATCTATGCAGCTGTGTTTTACATCTGTAGGTTAGGTAAGGTTATTCTATTAGCTAAGTCTTTGTCTTTTAATTATCACAGAGATAACATGCAAGGTCTTGCACCTAGGTCAGGGCAACACTTGATATCAGTCCAGGCAGGGAAATGATGAAATTGAGAGCAGCCTTGGTGGATGAGAAGCTGGACATGAGTCAGTAATGGGCACTTGCAGTCCAGAAAGCCAGTGCCATCTTGGGCTGCATAAAAAGAAGTGTGACCAACAGGTCAAGAGAGGTGGTTCTGCTGCTCTGCTCTGGTAAGGCCTCAGCTGGAGTACTGTGTCCAGCTCTGGGACCTCTAGCACAACAGAGACATGGACCTGCTGGAGCAAGTCCAGAGGAGGGCCACCAAGATCAGGAGTCTGGAGCACCTCTGCTGTGAAGACATGCTGAAAGAATTGGGGTTGTTCAGCTTGGAGAAGAAAAGACTCTGGGGAGACGTTATTGGCTACATTTCAGTATCTGAAGGGGACCTTTAGGAAGACTGGGATAGGCCTGTTTAGAAGGGCTTGTAACGATAGGACAAAGGACAATGATTTGAAATTGGAGCAGACTAGATTTAGATTGGTTATCAGGAGGAAGTTCCTCACAATGGGAGAGGTGAGGCACTGGAACAGATTGCACAGGTATATGGTTGGGGCTCTGTCTCTGGAGACAATCAAAATTGCACTCAGTGTGGCACTGCATTGCCTTGCTTCAACTTTGCTGTAGTTGAAGGTGTCCTTGCTCACTGCAGCATGGCTGGACAAGATGACATTTGAGAGTCCCTTCCAACTCAATACAATCTGTGAATCACAAAATCACTGAGACTGGGAAAGACCTCCAAGATCATCAAGTCCAGCCTATGACCTAACACCCGACATCAGCTAAACCATGCCACCAAGTGCCACATCCAATCTTTTCTTTAAGACCTCCAGGCGTGGTGACTCCTCCACCTCCCTGGGCAGTCCATTCCAGTGCTAATCACCCTTTCTGTGAGGAAGTGCTTTCTAATATTCAACCTAAACCTTCCTTGGTGAGACCATGCCCCTTTGCCATGTCACTAGTTGCCTGGGAGAAGAGCCTGACCCTATCTGACTACAGCTTCCTTTTAGGTAGTTGTAGAGAGTGATAATGTCTGTTCTATATCTCCTCCTCTTCAGGCTGAACAATCCCAGCTCCCTCAGCCTCTCCTCATATGACTTTCCCTCCACCCTGCTCATTGGCTCATGTCAGCCACCTCTTGCTAGTAGCTAAGAAGTCAAACTATGAGGTTTCTGAGAATTTGGGTGGAATTAAAATAGCAAAGCAATCACAATGTTAGAAATGAATATGTTTTAAAAAACCAAATCCCCCAAATCACTTCATGCTGAGGGGGCAATGTTACTTAAGCCAATACTTGTTTTTCTCTTTAAGTCAACTTTCTGTAGTTCATGGAGAAGGGTTTGTCATATTTCTTGGGTTTGGATTTTGCCCTTTTCTGAGTCTTTGAGGGGGGTGGCTTCATGAAATGCTGTGTGTTTTGCAAGAACTAATTGCCTGATTTCAAGAGGGATTTTCATGGTTTAAGGTGTGATGTAATGTGTCACTGACCAGGTCTCTTCCCTTTTCAGCTGTATCAGCTGGAGTAGTTACCACAAGAACCTGTTAGCCAGCAGTGACTATGAAGGCACCGTCATCCTTTGGGATGGATTCACAGGACAGAGGTCCAAGGTCTACCAGGTAATGCACAATCAGCGAGCAACATGGAATTCCTCACACCTCAACTGTATCAGGGAAGCAGTGTTTAATCTGAGGCTCTAGGCTTTTCCCTTCCACAGGGTGAAATATATGCTCTTCCTGTTTAGCTAATGTGTCTCATCCACACAGCTATATCGAGCTGTAGCTATCCGAGGGAAGCAGCTTTATCATCTTGTCACAATCGTGAGGCAGTTGATGTTTTCTTGCTGCCTTTTTCAGGCAGGGAAGCTGCACAGGGAGAAAGGAGGTCCTGCAAGTTGTTTGTCTCGCCTTTCTTTAGAAACCTCTCTTTCCATACTTCTTCCACTTCAGGCTTCGTCAAAAACCTTTCATAAAATCCTACAGTGATTGCTGCTGCAGGTGCTTATAAAGCAGAAGAGCAAAATGCAAGCTTAAGTGGCAAGGCTGGCAGAGCAGAGTGGTGGGCAGAATCCTTCCTGATACAGCCCTGTGCTCAGCAGATCAGCATGTACGTGCAAGTGGGCTGAGCAAAACAGCAAGAACTCTTCCAGGAGAAGTTTCTGACATTTCAGACAATTTTTACATTGTGCTTATCTGATGGATTCTGAGAGGCTTACCATCAGAACACAGAGGTTGGAAAGGAGATTGTTCCACATGGGAAGAAACTGGAAGTGTTGCAGGTTCTTGTGTAGGTAGCGCAATGCATGGAAACTGGTCAGTGATAATGAATGAACTGCAGCTTGGCCTTCACGTCCCTCTTCTTGACACTTCAGCATAATTTTTAATTTCCATTTTAGCAGTTGCTTATTTTTTTGTGTTTCAGGACAGAAATTATGCTGGACAAAATAAATCTTGTCTCTTTCCCTCCCAGGCTTTTTACTCTTCTTGATGAGGCTGAATAATGAACTTAGAGAGGACCAGCTGTTGCTTATGTTAAAACAAACTCATTTTGCATCCTATCAGATTACTTGAATGTTTGGGGTTTTTTTTGATTTCCATTAGAGGCACACTAACATCTGCTTCACGTGTTTTAGAAAACCTTCAGTCACTTTTGTCCTGGCAAGCTTTTCACATCAACGTCTTGCAAGCCTGCGCAAAG
>VWYK01050155.1:0-19273 GCA_013399775.1 Semnornis frantzii | reverse complement strand
AGAGAACCATCCAGGTGACACCCATGGGTGACGCAGCTGGGGGGTGTGACCGGCAGCAGGACGCGGTGCCCCCCCCCAGCTCCCGGCTCCCTCACCAGCGACTGCGGGACTGCTTCGGGCCCCGGACGCTGCCCCCTGGTTGCGGCATCCGGGGCGAGGTAAGGGGGGGGGCCAGTACCGGGGGAACAGCCTCAGTGGGAGAGCTTAGACCCGGGGTGTCCCAGGCCGAAGGCTCCTCCCAGCCCCGGGCACGCCTGCTCAAAGCCGCCCAGGCGAAACCGGCGCCAGACCCCAGGACCGCGAACAGCCGACAGGCGGCGTGGTCTACTCATAGGGGGCGGAGCTAGGGTAAGAGACTCCTCCGATTGGACGAGAGCCCGCGAGGGGCGCGTCTCTCCGGCAGCCAATGGAAGAACGAGGCCTGGCTCGGGTGTCCTGCCTCGAGGCAAACCGGGGTGGGGAGCAAGGCAGAGTTCCCTAAGGGAAAGCCGAAGTCAGCTCCTCCCTCGGCTGGGCAGAGGCAGGGTGCATCATTGCGGTGAGCAGGCACAAAAAGGCGTCCCTGCCAAGAGGAGAACCATGACGGTTCCAGGAGTAAAAAAATGTCTAATGGTGAGAGTGAAGTGAGACAGGAAGACACCTGTAAAAATGGTACAGTATTCCAAAACCCAAGCAGGGGATGAAAAATGCAAGAGAGAGAGACCTTCTGGAGAAGGTTTGGTATTGTGATCATCTACCTCTACATCCTGGTGCATCCTCTCGCAGGACACCTCTTGTGTGAGAAGATGCCAGTGACCAGGCAAGAGAATGAGCTAGGCTCCTTTTGGCCACTCGGCAGGGTAAGAGAGGTTTTCAAGAGCCAAGAAAATGAGTAAAGAAGGTCTGGGAGGCTGAAACAGGAGCCAGAGATGGGTGGGAAGGCAGGAGGGAAGTGGGGCACTGTGGAGGGACAACAGTGAAGAAGGAGAATGGCAGCAGGTGTGGGACAACTGGAGCAGAAGGAAGAAATGGGCCTGTGTGTGGGTAGGGAGAAGGCCTCTCACATGCCATAACAGACCAGGATTGTTGGAGAACGGCTAAGGGGAAAGGGACACGGGTCCCTGGAGGCATTGTACAATCCAGGCCTTGACATAAGTCCTGAATATGTTGGAATGAAGCAGGCCTGAATACCTCACGAGTGGCCAGTACACCCTGACCTCGCTATTTGAAATAAATAACTTTCATGGAAACTGAGGCCTGGGAGAATGGAGCAGTAGTGCTACAAAGTAGCTGTAAGTAGGAGTGACTATGCACCCTGGTACCTTTAGACTAACCAATCTTTGCTAAGTTTAGTTCGCGTGGACAAGTATTGTACACCAATTGCAATGCAAGCAGCAGCGCGTGATCGCATACACCCTGGTCCTAATGATATAAAAAGTGCTGATGCTCTTAATAAAGTGGACTATCCTGAGCTAACTCATATTGGGTCGTCTCTTGATTTTCCCATCCCACCTCTGCACAGGATTTCTCCATTTGCTCCTGACCGAAAATGAATTCCTTAATATTCCTTTTATCTGACAGTCCTAGAGTGCAAACTGTTTCTCAAGTTAGGTGGAAACATTGCTTTGATACATATATCTCTAGGGGAAGGAAGCAAAGGTGCTGCAGCTGTCAGTGGGAAGGCTGCAGCTGCAAGGAAGGTCCGTTTTTTTTACAGAAAGTATGAAATCCAAAGTATGAAATTACAGTTGGGTTCAAACCACGTGTGCTTATCAAATCACTGCTTCATCACTACATAAAACTGAATTTCCTGTCTCACAATCTGATTCTTTTCTTTTAGCCTATGATGAAGATTTTGAATCAGATGAGGAAGTGATTGAAGGGGTGCTGGAAAGAGATAACTGGACTCCAGAAATTGTTACTGTCGTGACCTGTTTTAATGTCACGATTCAGTTATCCTGTACCAGCCCTGGTCAGCCGGGTGGTCATGCTAAGATTCACATAATTCCCCTGGAGTAAATAAAGGCAACTGATGCCAAGTGGCTAATGAGCTGGGTTTGATTGGCCCAGAGCAGAGGAAAAATGGGAAGGAAAAGGAGAGAGAAAAGTAGAGAAAGAGGGGAAGACAGAGAGTGGAAAAGCAAAGGATGAGATACCACTATTCTCTGGATCCAGCTTGTAGAATTACCACAGAATTATCACAGAAACAGTCCAAAGTTTTTGTCAGCAGGCACACACTGTGAAAACAGGGGGCCAGGAACAGAGTGGTGCAGAGTTGGTGCAGTGGTGTGGGCAGAGGGAGCCCGCGCCACGTAAGCAATGCGGAACAGAGCGGTGGTGGGAGCCAGGAGACAGACAGTGCAGTCACTGCATGGTGGTGTGGAGCAGAGGGAGCTGCGCAGCAAGCTTGGCTGTGTGAGCTGTGCCAAGCGCAGCAGTTGGGCATGCTGTGCACACTTGGTCCCCTGGAAGCTGGCATTTCCCCACTGCCCTCTGCAGGGCAGGGGCAGTGATTTTGCCAGAAGTCAAATCAACAGGATTTATCGCTTCTTAAAATCACAGATGTTTTACTTGGAAGAGTCTTCTAAGGTCACTGAGTCCAGTCTTCAACACAGCTCCACCATGGAAATTAAAGTGCCGTGTCTACACATTTCTTGAACACCTGCAGCATGGTGACTCCACCACCTCCCTGGCTAGCCTGTTCCAATGCCTGACAACTCTTGAGGCAAAGAAATTTCTCCTAATCTCCAACCTAAACCTTCCCTGGCACAATTTCAGGCCATTTTCTCTCATTCTATCACCTGATACTAGGGAGAAGAAACCAACCCCCACCTAACTCCAACCTCCTCTCAGGGAGTTTCTTGGTTTTGGATAGGACAGATCCCCACAGTTTGATTTTCCTCACCAGCTCATAACACATTGGGTGTCTTATGCTTCCCTCTACTCTTTCTGTCAATCCAGACAATATATTGGACTAGCTCTCAGTAAGTGATTTTTTTTTTCATCTCCTAGAGGTAAGAAGAACCTCATTAAGTTCACCAGAAAAATGTCAACTGTCACTGTTGGGAATAAGCTGGAAGTGACACTTGGAAATCAGCTATGCCAGCCATGAAAGGCCTCATGAGAGAGAAGAGCTCATACCTTAACATACCTGCTTGAGTAGAGGTGCCCAGGGACCCACTGCACAAATGTGCTGGGCCTGGGAACTTCATGAGGACCAAGCTACTGAAAGAGGTCAATAACAGTGTTGAAAATAGAGGTTACCTGGAGTGAGAGACAGTGAGAAGAGTCTGCATGCTCTGTAAGTTTCCATTGAAAGCTCTATCCGAAATTGCATGCTACAGTGCACTAACCAAGCAAACTGCAAGGAAATTTCTGCCTGTAGAGCATTTCTCCACCATCCCATCCACTGGGAAAGCAATAAAGCTTTATATTACCTTGGAGGTAGCCTCTGGTACTTCATGCAATCCAGGGCTTGACTAGTAATACAGCCTTGAAAGTGGAATTCCCAAACATTCCACTTTTGGACCATCCCACTTAATATGCAAGGTTATTCAGCTGAAAAGCTTTGCAGCCTTGAGGGAAAACATTTCACTCCTTCATCTTTAAAGATAATGTGATATGTAGAAGAGGCTAAATTCTTTTTTACTGCAAGAACAATTTAGCAACATAAATGTGTTAAGGAGAATTTATCCAATGGCATTTCTATCCCAGCCTTTAAGGCAGGCTTCCTAGATCCCAAAGTGATGCATTAGCATCATCCTCACCTCACAGAATAACTGAATGCATCAAGTTGGAAGGGACCCTCAAAGGTCATCTTGTTCAGGCCCCCTGCAGTCAGCAGGGACACCTCCAACTAGATCAGGTTGCTCAGGGCCCTATCAAGTTTGACCTTGAGCGTCTCCAGGGATGGGACCTCAGTTGCATCTCTGAGCAACCTGTTCCTGTATTTCGCCACCCTCATTGTAAAGAACTTCGTCCTGATGTCCAACCTAAACCTACCCTGCTTCAGTTTCAAAGTATTGCCCACTGTCCTATCACCACAGCAACAAGACAAGGGACAAGTGGCACAAACTGAAATCCAGTAGGTTCCATCTGAACAGGGGGAACTCTGCTCTGAGGGTGCTGGAGCCCTGGCGCAGGCTGTCCAGCAAGGTGGTGGAGGCCTTCTCCAGAGAGATTCCAAGCCCACCCACACATTGTGATCCTGGGCAACCTACTGTGGGTAACCCTGCTTTAGCAGAGGTGTTGGACTGGATGATCTCCAGAGGTCCCTTCCAACTTGCCCCCATTCTGTGTGATTCTGTCTGTGTGAAGGAATATCCTCATGCTTTTCCAAGCCACTCTTCAGCCCTATAAACTGATGTTATTAGTCACACTGTTCCCCTGGCAGTTAATGTCGTCTCCCCCAGCAGAGCCAAACTGCAAGTAAAGAGGAACATAAAAATGTCAAAGCCTCATCCATTACAAAAGGCACAGGTTGGCATCCCTTGTTGCTGGAATTTACAGACTGCTTTTTACTTTTATCATTTTATCTCCCTTTAATGGCAAAATCAGTTAATCCTGGATGGCATCATAAAACTTGTAAACAGAGACAGACCGTAATTCAGCAAAGTCATTCTTGGAGCTTTGTGACAGGAATCCATGTTGCAAAGAGTGGTAGTGGTTAACTCCTTCCATTTCTGCTCTTCTTTTCAAGGGCTTGAGGCAAGCTACTAAAGGGTTATTTAGCTCATTAGCACCACTGCAGTTCCTGTCCTTTGAAGGTAGAAAGTGGCCCGAAGGCGCGAAGTCCCTTAATTAGTCAGCAAAGTCCATTTAGTTTTGGAGTGGGGAGGTGCACCTGTCTGATGAGATGGCTCAAAGGATGATGACATTGGAGAGCTCAGATACTGTGATGGCTTAGATACTGCAGACACGGGGTGGAAACAATCATTTTCAGCTAAAATGCTCACCTGCCATCCCACCCATGGTGATGCAGACCTTCATCTGCAGTTCCTCAGCTAACGCCCCAAGGCTCACTCAAGCACTCCGCTAAAGAATGAGATTTTCATCCAAATGGTATAGTGGGATCCCAAGGGAAAGCCATTACCATCTGCTCCATCTTCTCTCCACATGCCACTAGGGGCTCACAGATCATTATGTAAAACCCTCCAACAGATAACCCGCTGGGAAAGTCTCTTTTCCTGAGACCAGTTGCAGTACTGAAACATGTTGTCTTAATTGATTATTGAAACTTCAATCAGTTATGTCTGAGTTTGGATGAATAAAAAGAGAAGCAACAGGGAACTGCACCTGTGCTTCTGTCAGCTAATAAAAAGGATGCTGGATCTCATCCTTTGATGTTCCCACATCAGGCTGTGTTCTCCCTATAGAATAAAGTGAGTTTCTTTCAAATGTCTGTCACAGGAGGAGTTTTAGAGAGTAAAAATCTCCATCAAAAATAGTGAAATATAAACTAAAAACCTCAACTAGACTGCTGATTAATTTGATTCAACAGATTAGATTCTGTTCCTACTCACAAATATGTGGTTTACAGAGGCAGTTCTGGAAGTGCTTTCAGAGATACAGATTTTTCTTATTTCATAGAATCTCTTACCCTGCCACCACAGACATATATATGTTTACATATAGTCCAGTTTGGAGACAGACAGCTAACAAGAGCATTGAAGAATAGAATAAAAATAGATAAACAAAATGCATTGACAAAAAAGAAAGACCTTTCAAGGTAATGTCAGAAAATAGAGTTCAGCATTTCAAAATTGATTAGGAACAGGGTAGAAAACAGTAAATGTAATATAATGTAACCTTTGGGTTCTGCTGTCAGCAAGCCATGGGCAAATCTCCAGCACCATGTCCTGATTTTCCCAAACAGTGGAGGTGAAGGGACAAGCAATTGGCCTGACTTGCAGCTTCAGCACATTCTCAGGTGGAGAAAAATCAACCCCTTAAGGAAGAAATCAATAGATCTAAAAAAATCAAAGTGTAAGTCTATTACTTCTTGGTCTTCCACACCATGAATACAAGCTGGTGATCAGAGATACTTTAAAGAAGGAAGAGAATAGGGGGAGGGCCTGCTTAAAATTTGCCTATGAAATTCACCGTCAAGAAAATTCGCTGGGACCAAAGCATTATAAGCATTAACAAAACCTCAAACTAAATTTTGTATACCAATAAACAAAACATTTTCAGAACTAGAGAGGCTGATAAACCAATATTTCACAGTATAGCTATTATGGGCGGACTTTTCTGTAGCTGCTTTTCCAAACGTGAATGAAGGCCATACCAAGCTTACTGCCAGTTAGCACCAAGGGAAACATCCCGTAAATCCACCCCATAATTTTACCAAGTGAAAGGAGCTGAAGCAATCTTTTACTGACTTTATTAAAGGCGACTTCATAGAATCATAGAATTGTTTCAATTGGAAAAGACTCCTAAGATCATCGGGTCCAATCACCAACCCAACACCAGCATGGCCATTAAACCATGTCCTCAAGTGCCATGTCCACAAGTTTCTTAAACACCTCCAGGGATGGGGGACTCCACCACCTCCCTGGCTAGCCTGTTCCAGTGCCCAAACAATCTTGCAGCAAAGAAATTTTTCCTGATCTCCAGCCTAAACCTTCCCTGGCACAATTTCAGGCCATTTTCTGTCCTTCTGTCACCTGATAGGTTGTTTCAACTTAAAGACTTTAGCTGGATCCTCCTTTAGTTGCAGTAACTGAACAACTTCTGCATTGTGGCCTTTTTGAGTGCTCCCTTTGGAGGGGGTGTATGCAAGATTTGTTCCTTGACAGGGAAGTTTTAGACTGGATATTAGGATTTATTTTTTTTTCCCCAGAGAAAAACAACAAGCCTGGGGAGGGCTTTGGAGGGCATGGCATTGGAGGAGCAGCTGAGGTAGCTGGGGTTGCTTAGTCTGCAGAAGAGGAGGCTGAGGGGAGATCTTGTGCTCTACAAGTAAGTTGGAGTGAGGCTGGTGTAGTTTTCTTCTCCAAAGTAACTAGAGATGGGATAAGAAGAAATGGGCTTAAGCTGTGCCAGGGGAGGTTTAGTTTGGACATTTGGAAAAAAGTCTTTACCGAGAGAGTGGTCAGGCATTGGAACAGGCTGCCCAGGGAGGTGGTGGAGTCACCATCCCTGGAGGTGTTCAGAAAGCTGTATATGTGGCACTTCAAGATGTAGTTTTGTGGTCATGGTAGTTGGGTTACAGCTGGACTCAATGCCCTTAAAGATCTTTTGCAACTTTAATTGTTCCATGATTCTGTTATTTACCTAAATAGCTTTACTTGCACAAGGTTTATTTGCTTTTTTTGGTTTAACTTTTATAGATTTGGAAAAAAAAAAAATAGAAAAACAAACAAAACCGAAAAACAAACCAAAAAACCCCACTTCGGCATAGAACATTAGCCTCAAAATGAGTGAAATTCTAGAAAAGAATCAAAATTGTTCTCTCTAAGGGTAACCTTGTGCTTCCCACTTAAATAAAGGCCTTGTATAGGAACAGTTGTTAGTGCCGCAGCCAGTGTTGGGACGCTCCCTGATTTACGCAGGGGACAAACCTGAAGCTTTACCAGATGACCACAGGAGGTCGCAATTGCTCCGCGAGAACAGGTTCTCCACGATCTAGTAAGAAAAACATTGCTGTCTTCTCAGGGGCGTAGGATTTGCTCAGTATTTACACCTGTTAAAGAACTAAAACTAGCTTTGAAGCCTAAAACGAGGCGGAAAAGTCCACTTGCAGCCCTCCGTCTTGCTATGAGCTCAGCAAGCATTCTGTACTCTTGGCATCTGCCACTAGTGCCCCTGTCCAGCTGGGACACGTGCATGAACCCTCCTATCATCACTTTGTCCACTCTGCTGTGGGAGCCTTCCCATGCATCAAGCCAACCCCAAAAGACAATGGCAAGCGGCTGCTCCTTGCAAATAGCTGGGGAGAACAGAAACTGAAACCTGCTTTGTAAGGATGAGAGCAGCACATCACCGAGCAGGGCCAGCATCAGACAGGCATGAGTTTTGCATGCTGCAGTTTGAGCTTTGCCACTGTAACATGGTGACTGTCAAGACGAGGAGGAGGCTGGTTTAACTTATCAAAAAGGCGAGTAGGCCAAAAACCCAACTAGGATGACCTTTAAAGATCCTCCTCACCCCAAGCATTCTCTGAGTCTACTTATTCTTCATTTGAGAAGCACCAAGTCTGGAGACTAATATGAACAGGGTCTGTAGGTGCCTTCAAGTTTAGCTAACGAGAAAACGATTCTGTAGCACAGCTGTTTCCCATGCAGCCCTTTGCATTTTACCTCCAGAAGGTCTTTGGCAGACCATCTCCTCTCCACATGCACCTCCAGGCAGCAGTTAAGGAAGTTCTGCAGCTCACATGACAGTTACTTGGGGTTCTGCAGCTCTGGGGTCCTATTGGTGGCTATCAGGTTTCTCATCTAGATAAAAAGGAAACACAAAACTTGGTCTGTTTCTTTCATATCCACAAGTGCTCATACAGGCCCTTCTCTGCTTTTTAAGGTTCAGTCTCCAGCAGCAGTTCCTTCCCTGTAGAGGGTTAGAGATGATGCTTCTACATCAACAAATAACCCTCCTGATTGTACCAGGAGGCCACAGCTATTTCAACATCAAAATGACCTTGCCTTGAGAGATGATTGCTTTGGCTGACCTAGTGACTATGAACTACATCAGCAAAAAGAGATTTGACTTTCATAAAACAAAGGTAGTCCAGTGTTCTGCTTTCATATGGATACAAATGGTAACCAGATCTGATCAGAACAATAAGTAATCTCATCCCTGGGGTAAGGAGTAAGCCATGGGCACTGCTGAGAGTTTGAAAAGACTCCTTTGCCTACAGATACAGCTGAAAGGCTTCTCCTGCAAATTCCCCAGTTGGAGAAACCTGCCACTGGAAAACTCTTGAGACACAGCTCAAAGAAGAGTTCAAATCCACAGAAGAAATGTCAAACCTGGTACATTTCTGCACTGGCTGTATGTCACTTCTCTGAGGTTCTCTTAGTGTAACCAAAGCTGTCTACTGGTTATGCTGGTGTGCTCCACTGTTGTTTATAGAAGCAGGTCTTGTTGGAAGTAGTTTCAGCTGCTGTGGCTATGATTTTGTCTCATGGGAGACAAAACATAGGGCAGATGACAGTGGGATATGTTCATTTGCACCTTACCTGGCTGTAATGCTCGTGTGTGTAAGGTGGGTCTCCTTCTGCCATCTTGATTGCAGTGATCTCAAGGGACCAAATGTCCACTTTGGGACTATATGGTGCTTGTTTGAGCACCTCAGGTGCCATCCAGTGTGGCATCCCAACACACGTCCTCCTTTTGCTGTGCACAGAGGTGAGTTGAGCATAGAGGTCAAAATCAGCTGAGAAGAAAACCAAGTCTTGCTAAAGCCAGCCAGAATGAAGAACTGAAGCAAAAGAAAGGCCCACTACATCTTGGTCTGAGAACATGGGCTTGAATCTTCTGGGTAAGTGGCCATGCACTAGTTCCTCAGTGCTGAAGCCAAGGAAACACTGAATCAGCATGCAGAAGCTTTTCTTCACTTGAAGCTTTTTAGACTGTAACTCTATCTCTCTGGAAGGAACTTGCCTGAAACAGAGCTGCTCTGGACACTTTTTCCTTTCTGTCCTTCTCTGAACGCTGGAACCATGCTCTCAGCTTGCACCAGAGGTCAGTGCATGACCACAGGCACCACTTTTGGGTAACTGGCAGTCAGGCAAAAGCAGCCCCACGCCCTGGGTAGAACCTGCCTGACCAAGAACACCTACCCAGTCTGACAGCCCCGTCCATGCTGAGGAGGGTGTTAGAGCTTTTGATGTCCTGGTGAATGATGTTGGAGGAAGCCAGGTCCTTCAGACACCGACAAATCGAAAAGAAAAAGGAAAGGCAAAACAAAGGACCTGGTTTTGTCACAGAAGAAAGGAAATGGCTCTAGGAGGTTTACTTTCTAGATGAATTGTGAGCAATGCTTGAATATTGTGCTGTCAAGAGTCATAGCCTGCTGCTTCAACACTAGGAGAGTCAGAAGCTTCTAAATGAAGGCACAGGAGCTTATGGAAATGTCCAGTGTTTCAGACTGTCCCCTGAAAGTGCAGACTGAATGATTGCTGCTGCCATAGATGTGCTTCCTCCGCTCATGTGACAAACTCTTCTTTTGCCCAAACAGACCAGTCCCTTCCTTCAGTATGAATTGGATCACTTTTGGGTGGGAGGTTGCATGACAAGGATTTTATTGTCAGGCCCTACAGCAGATTTGAAAGAGCCTGTTAGTCCTTTGTCACAAGCCAACATTCTATTTTGGGTGGAATCACAGATCCATAGAACTGTTTCAGTTGGAAGATACCTCTCAGATCATCACATCCATCCCCCATGGCCATTAAACCATGCCCCCCAAGACGAAAACTGAGAAACTAGTCTCTCTTTTGCTTTGCAGTTAGTTTAAATTCTGCCAGCAGCACTTTCACTTTTTCAGGCAAGGAATGCAGCACAGACACGGTCCAGGGAAAGGGTGAAAAGAGTCAAAGCGGAGAAGAGCAAAACAGAAACAGACCACAGTAAAAGAGTGGAACAGCAGAATGCAAGAAGTGCAGTGATCCTGGGGGGCAGTTCACTTCTTGTGGCCTTTCCTCTCCATATAGTAAAAGCAACTGAGAAACAAAAGCCTCTGAAGAGGACATCACTCATGTTCTTATCACCTGTTGAGAAAGACTCTCCTGTCCACATCACTGGAAGCACCCCCAAAGTCCCTTCCCTCCTTACAGACAGCTGCTGTCTGTCTTTCTTCCATCCACATCTCCATAAAAACATCAGACTTTCAAGAAATAGAATTAAAATTAACCTATTTGCATTGAAAAAAAACCTTTCTCTGGACTTTTGTGTGTGTGTGTGTTTGTTTGTGTGTTACATAAAAACAAAATATCCTGTATTAATTTTAAAAGAAGGAGTTGTTAAAATAATTGTTAACATTTCACAGCCTTCCAAAATTCATGACCTTTGAAGATGTCTCTAACAGGTTTTGGGCAGTTCTGAAACAACTCTCATTATGGACTTATTTGCTAAATTTCACAGTAAATGTAGATGTTAGTTGTAGAGAGATTGTTGTAGGTAGAAATACAGAGCCTGGTGTGACTGTCCTGAAGCAGAAATCTAGATGAAGATGGGTGACATTTTGATACAATATTTTTGGTGCCTCCCAGCCTCAAGATTTTGTAATCCATTGTCAGGAAGAGAAAATAAAGTAGGTAACTTCCCAAATGACCTATGAATTAATCACAGCCTCATCTACACAGGTAAACAGTATCAAGGAACTAAGAGTTTGTTTAGTTTTGAACTGGAAACTTGAAACAATACTGGGAAAATCCACGATTTTCAGTTATTCAGTTAGTTATTCAGTAGTCCTGTGTGAATGAAGAATCCCAGAATCCCAGAATCCCAGTATAGTGGAGGTTGTAAGGGACCTCTGGAGATCATTCAGTCCACCCCCCCTCCTAAAGCAGGGTCATCCACAGCAGCTTGCTCAGGATCACAATGTCCAGATGGGTTTGGAATCTCTCCAGAGAACGAGACTCCACAGCCTCTCTGGGCAGCCTGCTCCAGAGCACCAGCTCCTGGGAGCATCTCTTAGCTGCTTGACACAGCATGTCAGATGAAGGGGAAAAAGGTTTGGGCTCAAAAAGGAAATAAAAACAAAAGGAGAAAAGGAGGTGCCCCATACAGACACAGGAAAGGTTGCAGATGCCAAGTGATTACCTTACTTATTTGCTGGCACACCCTTGTCCCGTCCTGTCTGAAAAAAAGAGAAAGAAGACAGAGCCAATGCAGTAACAGGAAATGGTCTACAATCTGGTGGGCTATTGAAACCTGCTCTAAACCAGCTTGAAAGAAATTTCTCCACCTAAAAATCTGAGATGTGGGAGCAAACGTAGCTTTAAACAAGATGTTAAAAGAGGTTTGAAGCTGAGAGAGGAACGGTAAATGAGAGTTAATTAGCATTATTAGATTTTGAACCTCCTCAAGGTCAGACAAGCACCATTTCTAAATAGGAAGAGGTTCCTGGACACAAAACCTAATTGGTCTTTTCACAGAATTCTAGCACGGTGAGGGTTAGAAGGAACCTCTGGAGCTCTGCCAGTCCAAACCCTCTGCTAAAGCAGGGTCACACAGAGCAAGTTGCCCAGGGTCACAATGTCTGGGCTGCTTTGGAATCTCTCCAGAGAAGACTCTGTTAGGCAAATGTCAACATGGTAAGCACTGCACAGGCTGCTGGGTCTTTGATTGCAACCAAGCTTAATTATCAGCTTCGAGCCCTGCAGTGGGATGGCAAAAACCAGCTCCGGAGGCAGGCCGTGGCATGTGTCCCACCACAGCACCGACTGACCTCTCACCCACTGAGTGAGCCTCAGCACTCACTCATCCTGCTGCAGCATTCACAGGATCCTCTGCAGCCACTGTCCACAGCACCCTGCCCCGGGGCTATGGACAGACAGATGGACTTCCACAGCTGCAAACTGCCAGCATGCAGATACTGTCTGGCTGAGGCTGTATATGTTCCTTTTGACAGCTCTCACAGACTTGTTAGAGTCATCAACAGTGTTTGACCTTAAATCAGAAAGAGCCTGTGGCAGATCTCTGGGGTTTAGCAAACTGGAACTAGAAGGAAGAATTTGTATGAAACCCACAGCTGCAAAGCATTATTTTCTGCTTCCCAAACACACAGGCAAAATCCTCGCTTCAATCTTGTTTCATGTCAGTGTGTTAATGCTGTTTCATATTTTCCAGAACACACCCTAAACATCATGTTGGCAACAAAACCTCTAGCACGTAGTTAGCACCAGCTGGATGCCTCCTACAAGAAATTCCTCATCTTAAGTATTTAATGGCCAACCTCACAGAGGAGGCAATTTTCCATCTCTTGTCACAGCAACTGCTGGCTCCATCCATCCATCCATCCATCCATCCATCCATCCATCCATCCATCCATCCATCCATCCCCCCCATCCACAGCCAGAAGTTGACCAAGAAGCAGGTAAGAGGACATATCAGAAAATGGTAACGAAGAAATTGTCCAACTTCACCTGTGTAGCTTGTTCTGTGCTGGTAGTTCTAGTTTCACGCCTGAGAAAGAATGAAGTTGCTTCTTTTTCCCTGTTCACTTCTGACGTGCCTATAAAAATACATCTGGCTGAGAATTAGGGAGAAACACGGAGGCCAAACCCATCCCAAAACACTCAAGTTTCTCCTTCTAGCTTGGCCACAAGCTTCCAGGAAGGCACAATGGAAGAGCATTGCTCCAATTAAAGGCAAAATGGTTCTTGAGCATGAAGCTGGGTTCAGTTCCCAAAGCTGGCAGGTTCTTAGGAAAATCTCATAAACAAGGCTCATGATTGCAGGTGCAAAGGAAGCTGCAAGCAGTCTCAAAGCACTGTCAGGATGGCTCCCCTCTGAGGGGGTGGCCACTTGAGGCTAGGTGCCTTTGAGAACACCAATGAGTTACAGACCTCCAGAAGCCAGAGAGGTCCAGGAGGTGTACTGCAAAGTATTATCTATGTATTTCATGTGCACCCCTATAAATTTGTCTCCAAAGCCACTTTCTTCCCTTTTCCCTTTCCTCCCAGGAAGGATGCCCAGGCTGCTGTCTCCTGTGGAGGAGTGAGAGGCCTGCTTGGCCCTGCCGATGCTGCCAGTTATGCCTGGAGCAGCTTTGTTGGGGCCTGGACTTGCCAAGTTGATCTTTGTGTTGTGTCACAAATGAAGCAGGAGGGAGGGGGGCATGGAGGCCTGGGTTTTGCTGTCCTGGTGTAAAGGGAATTTTGTGTGAAGCTTTGGCTTAACGAGCTTCTCAGTTAAGCCCAGACTACAGATTTCTTTGCATTTTATATGCTTTGCTATGCTTGGCTCTGTACCGCTGTCGCATTGTAGTATATGAATTGCCTTTCCCTTTAACCTTTCCAAATCTCCAACCCTGTGTGTGAGTGGCTTTCTTTTGCCCCTTTTGGAAGAGCAATCTGTCCTGCTTTAGCCCATGACAGAGGGCATCAGACATCCTATAAAGGATGAGAGAGTTGGGGTTGTTCAGTCTGGAGAAGAGAAGGCTGCAAAGAGACTTTATGGTGGCATTGCAGTGCTAGAAAGGACCAATCAGAGAACCGGGGACAGACTTTTGAGCAGGGCCTGTTGTGACAGGACAAGGGGTAATGGTTTGAAACTGAGAGAGATTTAGACTGGAGAGAAGGGAGACATTTTTGACATGGAGAGTGGTGAGAACCTGACCCAGGTTGCCCAGAGAGGTGGTAGATGCCCCATCCCTGCAACCATTCCAGGTCAGGTTGTCTGGGGCTCTGAGCAACCTGTTCTAGTTGCAGATGTCCCTGCTGACTGCAGGAGGGTTGGACTGGATGGCCCTGAAAGGTTCCTTCTGACTGAAACCAGTCTGTGATTCTCTAATCCCTCCCACCCAGTCCTTGCACCTGAGTTTCCCTTTTCCCTATTTGCCCCAAGCTATTTCTCAGCCTGGGCTGCATCTGTGGCATCCCTGGTTGCCCAGGTCTCTTCTCCAATGCTAGGGTCTCCTAGCTCATGCTGCCTGCTTCAGGACTTTCCTTCTACTCCCTACATCTTCTGACAAAACATAAAGAGAAATTCTTTTGCCTTGGCCTTTGGTTCCTGATTTGTGCTTGAGCCAAGTTTACCCAGACCAAGTAATGGCCACTTAAGGAGTTCCTGTTCCTATTGTACTAAATAATTGCATTTTTTTGGTCAGTCACTTGATCGACTTCATTGCCACGCCACTTGTTCTTTGCATGCAAAATACTGTGTTGTGGTTGTTGTCATGGGGAATTCCTTGCTGGTGAACTGGGACAGTCTACTTTCTACCTAGCGTGAGAAGGCCCAGGGTATGCAGCTGAATGGGGTGAGTCACACGAACACAAAAAGCTAGGCGGCATGGGAAGTACAGAAGCAGCAAGAGTGATGATGGGTCAGTTTCCAGATTCAGGAAAGTCTGCATGCTTTTGCTTTGAGTGAGCATGGGAGCCAAGCGTGGCTTATGTAAAGGCTCCTAGTTGCACAACTCTCTCCTCAGCATTCCTGAGCTCCTGGCCCATCATGTGTGCAGAGCAGCTGAAGAACTCAGCGAAACCAAGCCTACAGTGGCTGGAAGGCAGAGACCTGTGGGTGATCTGGGCTGTGTTAAAGAGAACACGACAGCCTGTGGGCACCCACTCCTCCACTTCCATCCCACAGACAAGATAGGCTGAGCTGGTCAGTGAGCACGGATGCAGAGGCCCCATTTCCCTGCCAAAATGAACTTTCTCCTGGCTGATGCAAACATTCCTGAGGTAAGCACTCTCCTGCTTTCACCAGGATTTTATTCTAAGCATCTGTTTCCACTGCTAAAGCAAAAAGCAAAGCAGAGATTTCAGATACTGATCCTGGCTGCTGGAGACTGCCTGAAGGTCCTACAGAAAAGAAATGCAAGCCGAGGGCCAGGGTTGGTGCCAGGGCTCCCCAGACACACAGTCCTGCACTTCAGGAACTGTGCTGACACGCAAGGCTGGGCTTCCTGCAGTCACTCTGGGTTGGCAGTGTGGCACTTCCATACCCTGCGGGCATCACCTAAAATAATTTCTGGCACCTGAAATAATTCACTCTCCAAACCCATCTTTTGCTGCCCTCTAGATATGACATCTTTGCTTGGAAAAAGTACTGTAGCCATAAACCAGATGAAATAGGGATTAAAGGAAAACAAACAACAAAAGGCCACCTAGACCTGTGGAGAAGGACCTGAGTGTCCTGGTGGACAAGTTCCCCATGAGCCAGCAATGTGCCCTCATGGTCAAGAAGGTCAAAGTACTCCTGGGGTGTGCTCAGAAGAGTGTGACCAGAAGGTTGAGGGAGGTTCTCCTACCACTCTACCGTGGTGAGGTCACATCTGGAGTATTTGGTCCACTCCTTGGCTCCCCAGTTCAAGAGGGACAGGGAAATAATGGAGGGAGTCCAGTGGAGGCTGAGGGGCCTGGATCATCTCTGTGATAAGGAGAGGCTGAGAGGCATGGAGCTGTTTAGCCTGGAGAAGAGCAGCGTGAGAGGAATATATGAGAATTTACAGTCTCAGTCACACATTAATTAAAATCTTACTTCTAAGTAGAATAATAATACAGGAAAAAATCCCATCTTCCACTTCTGACGACTGTTATGAAATCAAGAACATGCATATTTTTATTTTTTGCCTAAGAAGTTCACAGAATCATAGAGCAATAGGGGGTTGAAAGGGACCTCTGGGGGCCATCTAGTCCAACCCCTCTGCTAAAGCAGGGGCACCCACAGTAGCTTGCCCAGGATCATAATGGCCAGGTGGGTTTGGAATCTTTCCAGAGAAGGAGACTCTGCAACCTCTCTTGGCAGCCTGCTCCAGGGCTCCAGCACCCTGAGCAAAGAAATTTCTCCTCCTCTTCAGATGGAACCTCCTAGGTTCCAGTTTGTGCCTGTTGCCCCTTGTCCTGTCAGTGGGCATCACTGACAAGAGTCTAGCCTCATCCTCTTGCCCTCCACCCTTTAGCTCTTGCTGCACTGATCAGATCCCCTCTCAGACTGCTCTTCTCCAGGCTTAACCACCTCAGGTCTCTCAGCCTTTCCTCTTCAGAGAGATGCTCCAGGACACTCAGCATCTCTATAGCCTCCACTGGACTCTCTCCAGTAGTTCCCTGTCTCTTTTGAACTGGAGACCCCAGAGCTGGCTAGACCACTCCAGATGTGGTCTCACTGGGTCAAAGTAGAGGGTGAGGAGAATTTCCCTCAACCTGCTGTCCACACTCTGCCGAATGCACACTGAACAGCTCAAAAATGTTATTGTTTTAGTATCTATGTTAAAAATACAGAATCATAAGCAAAACTTTGAATTTTTTGCTCATAAGCTGTCCCTCCAGGCCCCACACCAAGTTGTCTCAGATGAAAGAGAAAACATCACATCAATGACCAGAAAGAAGTGCCAAAGAGAGTTAGATTTTATTGTCTAGTAACACTGTGAGAATACGAACTGTATAAAGGAGGAGAAAATATTTCCATACAGCAGAGCAGGTAGATACTGGAAAATACAAACCACAAATATCATCATTAACAAAAGGAGGGGAAAAAAAACGCTGAAAAAGAGAATTTTACAATAAAATAACAGTACCAGTTTCTTTCTGTATTCCAGACCTTAATAAAAAAGTTTCAATGATGCAGCAGTAGGTTAAGTTTCTTTTATTTTCCCTCTTAGAATTGCAGAATCGTTTTGGTTGGAAAAGACTCCAAGATCATCAAGTCCAACCACTGACCTAACACCACTAGCAGAAGGACGACATGGAACTGCTGGAGTGGGTCCCAGGGAGACCATGAAGACTATCAGGAGGCTGAAGAACCTCCCCTATGGGGACAGGCTGACAGAGTTGGGGCTGTTCAGCCTGGAGAAGGCTCCAGAGAGATCATAGAGCAGACTTCCAGTACCTGAAGTGGGCTATAAGACACCTAGGGAGAGACTTTTTACAAGGGCTTGGATGGATAGGGTGACAGGGATATGATTGAAGCTGGAGAAGTCAGATTTAGACTGGAAATTAGGAAGAAGTTCTTCCCAGTGAGGGTGGTGAGACACTGGAACAGGTTGCCTGGGGAGCCTGTGGATGCCCCCTCCCTGGAGGTGATCAAGGCCAGGTTGGATGAGGTCTTAAGCAACCTGGTCTAGCTGAAGACATCCCTCCCTGCCCATGGCAAGGGCTTGGAGATGGATGATCTTTAAGGTCTCCCCCAACCCAAACCATTCTATGAATCTGAGAGACAGAGGGAGAAATCCAAACCTTATTACCATCAAGACTGAGACTGAAATTCCACTTGAAAAGTGTTGTGGAGGCACCCACAAAAGCCAGCGGTAGCTGGATCTTGTGCATGGTGCACAGCCAGCAGGACCCCATCAGCTCCTTCTGCTCTTCCCATTCACACACTTGCTGATGAGACGATTTCAAAGGTGGTTGGAAGGTTTTGGAGGTATGACACAGGAACTACAGCACATTCTTCACCCAGCAACATTTTTGCTGTCCCCAGTAAGCATTGCCATGGTCCTCTTGAAGAAATGTGATGATCAGATAAAACAACACTCACCTCCAATTCTTCTGTCTTGGTCAGCAATAAGGAATGAAGTTCTTCCTTCAATTACTGTTAATTAGGAAACCTTAGCAAGAGGTTTCCTAAGAAATTAGGAAAAAATTCTTTAGAATGAGGGTTGTGAGACACTGGGACAGGTTGCCCAGAGAAGCTGTGGATGCCTCATCCCTGATAGTGTTCAAGACCAGGCTGGATGAGGCCTTGAGCAACTTGATCTTGTGGGCTGTGTCCCTGCCCATGTCAGGGGGTTAGAACTAGATGATCTTTAAGGTTCCTTCCAACTCAAACCCTTCCATGAATCTAATGTGATTTTGTGGAGCAAGAGAAAGAAATTCCAAGGGGCTGGATTTTCTTCTGAGTGGATGTACACATTCTTGTAGTGGACTTCACTTTGTGTGACAATACTTGAAATTAGAAGATTCAGGGGCAGGTCCTCCTTAGCATCAGTTACAAAAGTTCTACCAGCGTTAATAATCAGCTGTGGACCTTTTTCTCAAAGATGCATAAAGCCCTTTTCTCCAATCCCCATCTGCTGGCTTTTTTAAGAGACACCACATGTGAGAAATATGGAATTTGAAACACAGGTAGATGGAGTTTTGGCCAGGTCAAGACAGCCAATGATAGCTAGCAAGCAAAATCCCTTCAAGGGTAAGAAATAAACCCTGATAGAGCTGGCAAGCAGCCAAATGACTGTATTCAGGGGCACCTGCTGGAGCCTAGTGGTGGTCACCAACTTGGGCTTTTCAGACCACAGTCAGAAGAAAGCTTCTCATGGATACAGAGCAGAGTCTGGTCCCAAGCCCAGGTACACACAGAATCCCAACATAGTGGGGGTTAGAAGGGATCTCTGAAGATCATGCAGTGCAAATCCATCTTGCTAAAGCAGGGGCACCCACAGCAGCTTGCCCAGGATCACAATGTCCAGGTGGGTTCAGAATCTCTCCAGAAGAGACTCCACAGCCTCTCCGGTCAGCCTGCTCCAGGGCTCCAGCATCCTCACAGCAAAGAATTTTCTTCTGTTCAGACGGAACCTCATGGGTTTAATTTTGTGCCTGTTGCCCCTTGTCCTGTCACTGAGCACCACTGACAAAGAGTCTGACCCTATTCTTTTGCCCCCCTACCACTTAGCTCTTGCTAAGTATTGATC
>VWYK01050151.1:148-14161 GCA_013399775.1 Semnornis frantzii | reverse complement strand
CATATAAAAAAAAAGAAAAAATAATAAAACAACCTGAAAATATAATTCTGGGGGGGGAAGGGAAAGAACTTTGAGGGATTTTTAAATTTCATTCCTGCTCTTTCTGAGAATTTCTTTCCAAGACAAAAAGNTGAAAAGCAAATAAATTAATAAAGGAGAGAATTGCCCAACCAGAAGATGCTTTCAAACCCCACTGCTTCCAGATGTCAGTGTAGGGAAATTCTTTTTGTTTTGAGTGCATATAAAAAAAAAGAAAAAATAATAAAACAACCTGAAAATATAATTCTGGGGGGGGAAGGGAAAGAACTTTGAGGGATTTTTAAATTTCATTCCTGCTCTTTCTGAGAATTTCTTTCCAAGACAAAAAGCCTCCAAACCTAAGAAATTCAAGGCCAGGTTGGACGAGGCCCTGAGCAGCTGAGTTGAGTTGAGTCCTTGCCCATGGCAGGGGGCTTGGACTCAATGACCTCTGGAGGCCCTTCCCCACCTCTAACATTCTGTGAGTCTGTGAATATTGCATAATTGAAAAGCAAATAAATAAATAAAGGAGAGAATTGTCCAACCAGAAGATGTTTTCAAACCCCACTGCTTTCAGCTGCCTACAGAAGCCAATGCAGGGAAATTCTTTTTTTTTTCTTTGAGTGCACATTTAAAAAAATGAAAAAAAAAAAACCAACTTGAAAATATAATTCTGGGGGGTGGTGAGGGGGAAAAAAATTGTCTTTTCCAAGCTGCCACCATTTCTCTGCCTCCATGTATTCCAGAGGGCATTGATTTGTAATCCCTGCTTACTTTTAGCCAAACCAATATGTACTCATGCCCTGCATTAATAACTTCATCACTAATTTATGAATGATCATGAAACTCCCCCTTTCATACATAAAACATGCAGCTACCTTCTTAGTATTCCCTCTCAGTGCATCCACAGGCTTTGAAAACCCTCACAAAGACTCAGATATACATGGAACAAATATTTCTGATCTGGGAAGGCTGTGAAATATTTATTGGCAGGAGCACTGCACCGTGAGCAGCTCATTAGGCAGAAATATTTCCAGCAGGTTGGGTTTTTTTTATTCTCTCTGGTAAGATTTTCATTGGCCTCTTGCACAAGAAGAGTTAAGGATGAAGCAGTAAATTCCTATCAAATGTACTATCATAGAATCATAGAATGGTAGGGGTTGGGAGGGACCTCCAGAGCTTATCCAGGCCAACCTCCCCCCCACCAAAGAAGGATCACCCAGGGCAGGGCACACAGGAAGACAGCCAGGTAGGTTCTGAAAGTCTGCAGAGAAGGAGACTCCATAGCCTCTGTGGGCAGCCTGCTCCAGGGCTCCAGCACCCTCACAGCAAAGGAGTTTCTCCTCTTGTTGAGCTGCAGCCTCCTGTGTGCCAGCTTGTTCCTTGTCCTGCCACTGGGCACCTTCATCCTGACTCCCACCCCTCAGATATTTATAGACACTGACCAGATCCCCTCTGAGCCTTCTCCAGGCCAAACAGCCTCAGGGCCCTCAGCCTTTCTTCACAGCAGAGATGCTCAAGTCCCCCAACCATCCTCATGGCTCTCTGTTGGTCTCTCTCCAGCACATCCCTGCCTCTCCTGAATGGGGGAGCCCAAGGCTGGCCCCATCACTGCTGTGCACTTTAAATGAGCTTTATTTATCTGAACTGAAGAAGCAATGCCAGAATTATGGAACTGAAGACTGTGGATGGAGTTCTGAACTGAACTGAACCAGAACAAACACCACCAGTGCAAGAGAACAACAACAAAGTGCCAGCACATGCCAATCAATCAGACCAAGCCTTGAATGAGAGCCATGCTGAGATCTTTACAAGGACAGCAGTTGGCATTCTTCATGTGCTGTACTGCTTGCTCACTGTGAGGGACTCTTTCACTGTTTCAGGCTTGATCTTGGCTTGATGTGCAGCATTTTTGTGCCTATCATTCAGGAGGTTTGGTTTCCTCCATGGGCAAAAGAGGTGGCATGCAGGAGACAGACATAAACAGCAGGTAGTGAAAAATCACCCTTCAGGGACCCTCTTACCTGCACCCCATCCGAGGCAGGGATGTAACTTGCCCTTTTAAAAGTGTCTGTAACATTCCTCAGAATCTCCACAGAAATAAGAAGATCTCCTGCATAGAAGTTTTTCCTCTGAGTTAAATCCAGCAGTGTCTTGGTGACCTGGGACATGCCATCGCCAGCCAGCGTCCTCTGACCCTTGGCCAGGTGCTCTTTGATCTGCAGCAGAAGAACAAAATGAGTATCAGAACCTACTTTATCAAGGGAAAAGAGCTGGACAAACCCTAACCACAGCCAAAAGTGTGAAATGCTAAAGCTTTAATAATAATAAATCACAGAATGGGCTGGGCTGGAAAGGACCTCAAAGCTGATCTAGTTCCAAGCTGTTTCCAAGCCATGACACCAAAGTTCATCCTGCTGAAAAGAGTGGACTGTGATGACAGAGTTGTGATGCTCATCAGAAGATCATGGACTTGAGGCTGGAAGATTGTGAGGCTGCCACGTTTCTCTTTGGACAGCAATCATCTCTCAGCATCTCTGTTGTCAAAGGAGCTGCTGGGTTGGATGGAGGCTTTAGCCCACTGCCAGCACTGGACTGGTCTTCCTCAGAGGAACAACTGCACAGCCACTGCTGCCTCATTAAACAGCTAAGAGCTCTGAAAGGAGTAAATCACAGAATCATGGAACCTTAGAATGGGCTGGGTTGGAAGGGACCTCCAGAGCTCATCCAGTCCAAGCCCCCTGCACTCAGCAGGGCACTAGAGCAGGTTGCTGACAGCCTTGTGCAGCCTCACCTTGCGTGTCTCCAGGGCTGGAGCCTCAAACACCTCCCTGGCAACCTGTTGCAGTGTTCCAGCAGCCTCCTGCTGCAGAACTTGTTCCTCACAGCCAATCTCAAGCTGCTCTGCTCTCATTCCAAACCACTGCCCTCATCCTGTCCCTGCAGCCCTTTGCCATCAGTCCCTCTGCAGCCTGCTTGCAGCCCCTTCAGGCACTGCCAGGCTGCTGTGAGGTCTCCCTGCAGCCTTCTCTCCTCCAGCCTGCACCCCCCCAGCTCCCTCAGCCTGTGCTCACAGCAGAGCTGCTCCAGCCTTCTGATCATTTTTCTGGCACTCCTCTGGTCCACGTCCTGTTTGTATCAAGGATTCCACAGCTGCACACAGCCCCTCACCAGCCTTGGATTCATGAAGAATTAGAAGCAGAGTGGCACAGGCAAACATTTCCCACCAACATTTCAGGGAGGAAAACTGAGGCAGTTATGATTATTGTTATTTTGTCTAACAACTGCTGCAGCAGAGCTGCCTCCTTCAGCCTTCACTGCCAAATCAGTTAGCAGGTGAGCAGCTGGCTTGGAGAAATCCTTTTGTGCAGTTTCAATACACTTCAGAAGGAAGCTTTTGAAAGCAATCTTGTAGGAAAATAACAGTGGAGAGAGAGAGGTGTGAGAATGGAAGGGAATTCATCTGAGGAAGTTCAGGGGTCTGATATTGAGTTACACAGCTTCATGAACTCCCTTCTTGGGCACAAGAGAAAGCAAACAATGACTTGAGGTGTGATGAGTCCTCAACTCCTCACATGCTGTGCCTGGGTAGCAAATTAAAAAAGTATCAGCACAGCTTTTGCTGGAACTCTTCCAGTTGGTTCATCCACCCCCAGAGCCTGCTTCCAGGTGATGGTGGAGTTGCAAGGAGCTGCCCTGGCAAGCTGAGTCTTAAGCCTGTCCAATGTAGGGGGAAAGCAGTGCTGCCCTTGGGGGATGATTCCAATCCCTGACTGTCCTCCTGGGGAAAATTCTTCTTCTACTATGAAGGAGGAGAGAAGAAGACACAGAGAGGCTCAGGGCAGAGCTCATTGCTCTCTGCAGCTCCCTGAAGGGAGGTTGTAGCCAGCTGGGGTTGGGCTCTGCTGCCAGGCACCCAGGGACAGGACAAGAGGACACAGCCTCAAGCTGTGCCAGGGCAGGGTCAGGCTGGATGTGAGGAGGAAGTTGTTGACAGAGAGAGTGATTGGCATTGGAATGGGCTGCCCAGGGAGGTGGTGCAGTGCCTATCCCTGGAGGGGTTGAAGCCAAGCCTGGCTGGGGCACTTAGTGCCATGGTCTGGGTGATTGGCTGGGGCTGGGTGCTAGGTTGGGCTGGGTGAGCCTGGAGCTCTCTTCCAGCCTGCTTGATTCTATGATTCCATGATTCTAAGACAAGAAAACTTGAGCAAAGCACCAGAAAAGCCAACTCAGCTGTCCCACAGACAGAACCAGAGAGGGGCTGAGCTTGGAAGGGACCTTAGAGGTCATCAGTTCCAATCTCCCTGCCATAGGACTGGATGATCTCTAAGGTCCCTTCCAAGCTGCCAAGGGCAGGGACATCTCTCAGCTAGGCCTGGCTGCTCAAGGCCCCATCCAACCTCCCAGCTAGAAGTTTGTTCCCCTGATCCTCAGCAAGCCTACTGAAGCCAGTGAGGACATCCAGGTCAGGAGGAGTTGAAGGTGGATTGCTTCAAAGCAGATTAGTTGCACAGCTACCATGAGCCTTCTGGTGTGAAAATGCAGAGGTTATTCTAATCCCTTCCCATGCTGCTTCTTTTCTCTGCTCTGGTCACTGCTGTTTCTGCACTGCCCACAGAAGCTATTTTGGGCCCCACTGTAGGTCCTTGTAGTTCTCTCTGAAGGTCATTTTTAGTGGTCCTGCAGGCAGGCTGGTTAAAGATGAAATTTATGAGCCAAGAGATAGTGAAATGAAGCAGCTGTTAAAGTGATCCTTCAGTTGTCAGCCCAACCTCCAGCTGCCTGCACTCTAGGGCTGCATACTTGAGAAATTACTGAGATGTTTAACTGGACTTTGGCTCAGGGTCCAGCTGCCTTCATCCTTCCATTCATCAGCAAGTCTGATCTAATAAAAATGCCTCTTTTCAAAGTCAGAGCTCCTCAGCCTCAGGCCTTGGAGTCCAAATTTATTAGCATGTAATAATCACTGCAAACTTAACAGGGGCTAAGAGGACAGAAAACAATGAGCCCTCAGGAAACCTATAAAAGATGGAATGATTCATTTCAAGAGTAACTACATCATCACCTCCCTTTCTTTGTTTCATTACATTGTAAGATTCATGGCCAGGTACTACTACTGATGGCCCTACTACATTTTATGGCAGTGCAGACCATAAGGCTTCTTCTAGAAGTGTGGAAAGACACTGTGAAATAAAAGAGAGGTCCTGAAACTGCTCCTAATCTGCTAACCACTTTGCTTTGCACCTCCATTCAACACAGCTTTTCAGAATGGTCTTAAGATGCACAACAGGAAGGAATGGCCACAGGATCACACAACTGTTTGGGTTGGAAGGGACCTCCAAGATCACCCAATCCAACCTTCAACCCAACCCCTCCATGGCCATCAAGCCCTGTCCTCAGGTGCCATGGTCACACACTTCTTCAACCCCTCCAGGCATGGGCACTCCACCACCTCCCTGGGCAGCCTCTGCCAGTCCCTGACCACTCCTGCAGCAAAGAGTTTTTTCCTCCTCTCCAACCCAACCTTCCCCTGGCACAATTTCAGGCTATTTCCTCCTGTTCTACTACTTGATCCTCAGGAGCAGAGCCCAAGCCCAGATGCCTGCAGCCTCCTCCCAGGGAGCTGCAGAGAGCAATGAGCTCTGCCCTCAGCAGAGCAATGAGCAGCTCCCTCAGCTGCTCCTCCCCAGCCCTGCTCTCCAGACCCTTCCCCAGCTTTGCTGCTTTGTTTTGTAAGCCAAACACTTCTTTTGGGGCTGCTTTCTTGGGTTGCTTTTCTGTCAGTTTGGTTTTGTTCATTGGATTATTTTTGTGTGTGCTGGGTTTTTGTTGTTGACATGGTTGGGGTTTTTTGGTTTTGATTCTTAGACTCCTCCCTGTGTTTGTTGACCATCATTCCTATTCTTGTTTTTCATTATTGAGTGCTGCTATTAAATGCTCCAATTAGCTGTGAGGAAAGGCTGCTCACGTTGGTGTGCTGTGTGCCAGCTCTTGCTGTTGTTGTTGTTGTTTCCTTTCCTAGCCAGGGGGCAAGTCTTCAGGATTTCTGTTATCTGTCTATAATGCAACATGACAAGAGCAAGAGTTGAGAGGGAAGAGAGGATGACACTCTGAGAGGGCTGTTTTCATTCTGTGACAGGCAGAACACAGCTCGGGGTAACGGCTGCTGGCTCCCCACACTGCCTGAATGGCTGAGCCTGGAGTCACTCAGGGACATACTACAACTGAGTGGCCTCTCCTCTTCCACCATGGTCACCCTGGCAGCTGTGTGGCCTTGGAGCTCAGAACTCTGATCAACTGCTGCAGCTTCTGAGGCTAAGCAACTGACTGTGTGTTTCTGTACAGTCACTCCTGTGACATTCACTGCTGCTGGCAAGATCACAGAACCATGGAATGGTCTGGGTTGGTCCAGAGCTCATCCAGCCCAGCACTCAGCAGGGACATCCTCCACTGGAGCAGGTTCATTGGAGCCTTGTTGAGCCTCATCTTTAGAATCATAGAGTCATAGAATCAGAGAGTGGTCTGAGTTGGAAGAGACCTCCAGAGCTCATCCAGTCCAACTCCCTCTGCAGTCAGCAGGGACATTCTCCACTATATTCACTCACCTTGAGCATCTCTAGGGTTGAAGCCTCAAACCACCTCCCCTGGCAACCTGTTGCAGTGTTCCAGCAGCCTCCTGGTGCAGAACTTGTTCCTCACTTGTTCCTAATGTCCAATCTAAACCTCTCCAGGCTCAGCTTGAGGCCATCCCCCCTTGTTCTGTCTCCCAGCTACCTGTGAGCAGAGCCCAGCAGCAGCCCCTCCACAGTGTCCCTTCAGGTAGTAAATTCTTGCAGTCATTCTGCAGCTGTGCTGAGGTGAAGGTTCCTCCAGTTCTGGTAGACTTGGAATAAATTGAGTTACTAAATAGACTTCATGTCCTGTCTTCCCTCTGGCCATCCCCCAGTGGAGTTCACCTGGTGGCTGCAGTGGTGGTTGGTTTGGAATAACAATGTGCTGAGGGAGCACTCAGCTGCTCACTGCTGCAGCAGGGACAGCAGCAGCAGCAAACAGCAGCACATTGCACTCCATGCTGAGATCACTCTTTGGTAAGGCAGCTACAGAAAGATGGCTACAGGTGCAAGGTGAGGATGGAGCCTTTCCTCTGGCTGTAACATGAGGGACTGGCTGGCCATTAAAAAAAAGCTGATATTCAAAAGCTGAGAGGAAATAAAAAGCAGCTGAATGAAGTTGCAATGTCCTTATGCAGGCTGCAGAGGTGGCTGAGGAGAATCTCAGGAGGTTCACCAAAGGCAAAGGCCCTGCTCCTAGGTCAGGCAATCCCAGATATCAGTCCAGGCTGGGAGGTGATGAGATTGGAGCAGCCCTGCAGAGAAGGGTTTGGGGGTGCTGGGGGTGAGGAGCTGGGCAGGAGCCAGCAATGGGCACTGCCAGTCCAGAAGGCCAAGGGCAGCCTGGGCTGCATCCACAGCAGTGTGGGCAGAGATGGAGAGAAGGGATCCTGTCCCTCTGCTCTGGGCAGACCTCACCTGCAGGGTTGTGTTCCCTGCTATGGGAGTCCCCAGTGCAAGAAAGATGTGGACCTGAGGAGGCCACAAGGCTGAGGAGAGGGCTGGAGCACCACTGCTCTGAGGACAGGCTGGAGAAGAGAAGGCTCTGGAGAGACCTTAGAGCTGCATTGCAAAGGGGCCTACAGGCAGGCTGGGGAGGGACTGTTTAGAAGGGACAGGACAAGGGCAGTGGTTTGGAAGTGGAACAGGGCAGAGTTAGGCTGCACAGCAGGAGGAGGTTCTGCACAGTGAGGGTGAGGAGGCTGCCCAGAGATGTGGTTGGAGCCCATCCCTGCAGACATGAGCCTTGCTGTGGCTGATCTATTTGGAGGTGCCCCTGCTGCCTGCAAGGGGATTGGAGAAAATGACTTTTGAGGATCCCTTCCAACTCAATGCAATCTGTGAAGCTGTGAAGACAGAGATGTGACAAACCAGAGATGACTCCTGCAGCTTCATCATTGCCTGCCCTAACTCCCTTACCTATCAGAGGCTGAGAAGATGAAGAGCTGCCCTATACCAATACAAAGATGGACTGGAGCAGAACCAAACTGCTGTTTTTGAGGCTTGCCCATTCCAATCTACAGCCTGGCTGCTTTGCTCTGCAGCTACATCAAAAGCAGAAGAGGCATTAAAGCAGGGAAGGAAAAAACAAACCCACAACAGGAGCAGTAAATGTTTTAGGAGGAAACCTTCCATTTCCCAGAGTGCAGCATCACTTTGGTCAGGACCTCATGGTCAGGCTGCTACATTGCCCTGCTAATAGAATTTGGAACAACAAACTCATCCCTAATGAGCTGCAGCTGAGCAAATCAGTCCTCACCTCTGAGTTCTTTCTGATCTTTCAGTCAGGCACTTGCCAAGTGCTGAATAAAGCTGCTGTGGAAAAGGGGAGAAACGAAATCCCAGGCTGCAGCAGCAGCAGCAAAACAAAAGTGCTTTTCTGGCTACATCTCAGTTTGATAAGCAAATCTTCACCTGCATCAAGATCTCCTCTCTCCTGTCCCAACAGCACTGTGCTATTTCAGCTGCAGGTTGCTCCTTCCTACCCCTCAGCAGCTAAGAGCTTTCTTTTTTGGTTTTTCAGCTTCCTGTCTCTGACAGCAAAGCAGCTCAGGTGCACAAACTCATGCTTGCCTGAGGTGTTCAGTCCCTTAAACTGGCACCAGTGAGGACCTCTATAGATCACTGACAGAATGCTTTGAGTTGGGAGAGACCTTCAAGAGCATAGAATACTGAAACAGGTTGCCCAGGGAAGTAGTTGAGGCTCCATCCCTGGAGATATTTAAGGTGAGACTCAACAGGGCTCTGGGCAACCTGATCTAGCTGAGGTCCTCCCTGCTGACTGCAGCAGGGGTGGCAAGAGGTGACCCTTGGAGGTCCTTTTCAACCCAAACCATTCCATGAAACCTAGGATCTAGCTCCACAGCCCTCACCATCATCCAGCCTGGCCTTAGAACACCTCCAGGGAGGGAGCATCCACAGTCCCCCTGGGCAGCCTGTGCCAGTGTCTCACCACCCCTACTGCAAACAACTTCTTCCTAATCTCCAGTCCAAATCTGCCCTCCTCAAGCTTCAATCCACTCCCCCTCATCCTATCACTACAAGCCCTTGTAAAAAGTCACTCCTCAGATTTCTTGTAGCTCCCTTCAGGTACTGGAAGGCTGATCTGAGGTCTCCATGGAGCCTTCTCCATGCTGAACAGCCCCAACTCTCTCAGCCTGTCTCCACAGGGGAGGTTCTCCAGCCCTCTGATCATCTTCATGGCCTCCTCTGGACCTTCTCCCACAGTTTGATGCCTTTCTGGTGTTGGGGGCACCAGCACTCAATGCAGTGCTCCAGGCAGGGGCTCGGGAGAGCAGAGCAGAACCAGCCATGGATAAACCACTGAACTGCTCCAGCAAAACAATTCTGTTTCTGTTAGACCAAACCAGAAACCTCTTCCCATACAATCCCTGCAGGAATTACAATCAACATAGACTTGGAAGCTCAGAAGTGCAATAAAAGACTGACTTTGAAGTTTGCTTTGCCTCCAAGTAACAATTCCCTAGCCCAGATTTCTAGATTGCAGCAGCCAAAACACACCCACGTGGTGTCTCCTGCTGGAATTTCTTTGTGCCACAAGATTCACTTTGCAATCTCTCATGGTGATGCTAAAGCAGCCTTGAAGGGGGATTCAAGTCAGAGCTGGGCAATGCCTGATCTCATTCCAGAGCTGCAAGGATGCAGAATGATGCTGAAGCACATTTTGGAGAGATCTTTCTTTGATGAAAACATCACCTGGAAAATTCTAGTCCTGATGAACCCAGCACAAGCTGGAGTAACCCATCTGAGGCACAATAATTACAGACCATTTTCTCCTTGCAGATCAAAAGGAGGCAATAAGCAATGAGGACAATCCTTCATAATATCCCACAGCCTAAATTTGGGTTATTAGATCATCATCTAATCTGCTTTTCTATATATAACAGCCCATTAAACTACCAACAGACACACTTTTAAAGAGGTGAAAACAGGCTGGTTAGAGCAGAGCACTTCAGCTTGCAGAAGAGGAAACTATTTGCCCAAGACACAAGGAGAGAGAAGGCTTCAACGAGGGCCTTGGCATCTGCTGCAGCAGGAACTCATTCTGTAAAATGCTCCAAAAGCCCAAACCACTTCTGGCCCACGAGGGGAAAAAATTCCTCCAAATCATGGAGTCAGGGAACCAGACAATCAGGGAGCTGTAAAATCACTGGCTGCAGGCAGAACAGCAGAGCAGCAGCACAGGAGGGGATTCTGCCCCTCTGCTCTGCTCAGACCTCACCTGCAGCACTGCCTCCAGCTCTGGGGCCCCTGATGCAAGAAGGACCTGGAGCTGCTGGAGAGGCTCCAGAGGGCATGAGGATGCTCAGAGGACTGCAGCCCCTGTGGGCACAGGCTGGGACAGTTGAGGCTCTTCAGCCTGATAAGAGAAGGCTCTGGGAGACCTTAGAGCTGCCTGAAAGACACCTGAAGGGGCTACAGGAGAGCTGGGGAGGGACTTGGAGTGACAGGGCGAGAGGGAATGGATTGAAGCTTGGAGAGGGGAGATTGAGACTGGAGATTAGGAAGAAATTCTTGCCAATGAGGCTGATGAGACACTGGCACAGGCTGCTCGGGGAGGCTGTGGATGCCTCCCCCCTGGAGGTGTCCCAGGCCAGGTTGGATGAGGCCTGGAGCAACCTGGGCTGTGGGAAGTGTCCCTGCCCAGGCTAAAGTGATAGAAGCAGATGATCCTCAAGGTCCCTTCCCACCTAAACCATTCCATGAACCTATGTTTAGTTTTTAAACACCTCCATGTGTTCCTCCAGGTCACAGTTCCAGGAGGCAAAGCTCACCTAGCTATCACTCTGCATTTTCCATTTATAGTGCTTCAGTAAGAATAATCCTAATTAGTTTCATCAAGTATTATTATTAGAGCTACCCAAATAATTTCCCAGGGGTTTGTTTCATCAAGTTGGGCATTTCTGTCCCCTAATTTGCTGAGTGAATCATTCTCCATGTCAGCCAACCAGCTGCATTATCTGGTCAAACACTATTTGTTGAATTCATTTGATGAGTGACTTGCACCAAGTGTTGGATAAATTATTCATGACTAATTGGTTCCGTTACTCAAAGAGCTCTAATTATCCTCCCCAGCTTTAAAAGGGAACTGCTGTTCCACAGTGCACAAGGTAAAATAAACTGAGGGAAGTACAGGCTGTACATTTGTGGCAGAGCTGAAGTGCATCATCCTCTTCACTCTTCTCAAGCTCCCACATGTGAGCTGAGCAGGGCACTGTGCCCTCAGAAGATGGGAGCTGCCTGCAATCTCTTCTCCAGAAGCCAAAGCATTTCCCTTCCCTGTTTCACCATGTTCCAGGGCAGAGTCTCTTCAGAAGCCCCGGGTTGTATTTTTACCATGCCAGAGATTTCCTGTGCTGTCATATGGAGAGGCAAGAACAGGGACTAGGCACTGCTTCAGGAGACCAGAGATAAATCTCCTGATTAATTGGTCTCACTCTGTGCCCAGCAACACAAAATGGAGAGGCAGTGGAGCCTGATCCCCAGCATGTATTGAGGACATATATTAAAGGAAGGTTACAGAATCCTCGAGCCATTTGGTTGGAAAAGACTTTTAAGCTCAGCCAGCCCAACCCATCCTCCAACCCCACCAGGGCTGGTGCTACACCATGGCCCTTGGCACCACAGCTCTGCCTCTCTGAAACACCTCCAGGCATGGCATTCAGCCTGGGCAGCCTGTGCCAGCCTTTGAGGAGCCTTCCAGTGAAGTTTATTTAGGAGGATGTGTGGATTACATCCTATGTACATGTTGGATGTGTATCATGGATCATATCAACTGCTTTAAATCAACTTCAGGAATATCATCAACTTTCTGGTTTAGATATTTCAGAGAAGAAATGAAGTGATGCAGCTCACACTCAGAGCTGGAGGGAACATTCACAGGACAGAAGGAGCTGGGCAGGCTGGAGAGGTGTGCTGAGACCATACCTGGAGTACTGCCTCCAGCTATGGAGACCCCAACACAAGAGAGATATGGACCTGCTGGGGGGGGGTCCAGGGGAGGGCCATGAAGATGGTCTGAGGGCTGGAGAAGACAGGATGAAAGAATGGGGACTGCTCAGCCTGCAGAAGAAAGGGCTCCAGGGAGACCTTAGGGCTGCAGCTCAATATCTGAAGGGAACCTACAGATGCTGAACCTACAGGGAACCTACAGACAGAGAAGGGACTGTTCAGAAGAGCTTTTGGGGACAAGATGAGGGCAATGGGTTGGAACTGGAGCAGGGCAGAGTGAGGTTGGACATCAGGAGGAAGTTCTGCATAGTGAGAGTGGTGAAATACTGGCAGAGGCTGCCCAGGGCTGTGCTTGAGGCTCTGTCCCTGCAGACATTCGAACTCAGACCTGAGGTGTCCCTGTGCAGCCTGATCTAGTTGGAGCTGTCCCTGCTGCCTGCAGGAGGGTTGGACAAGATGACCTTTGAGAGTCCCTTCCAACCCACTGGGATTTGTGAATGTGTGAAAAGACTCAGTGACCCCCTGGGACTGCTGGTCCCAGCTGGTAAAATCCCATCCTGGGTAAGTGGCATCCACGGAGGCACGTCAGAGACACTTCCACAAGCACACGTCTATTGCAGCAGCAGCTTCAGCCAGCAGGTGCCTTGCAAAGCCCTCTTTGCAGGGATTTGTGGAGCTGACATATGTGTGGTGGAGGGACAAGCCTGTGCTGGCAGGGTGGTGACCTCAGAGGCCTTCAGCTCTCTCCTCTCCAATTCTGCTCCCTTGCTCACTTTGAGGAGCAGCGAGGGGGGACGAGCAGCTTGGCTTTGTGAAGAGCTCCCAGTGTAAAAGAAATCCACTTTTCTTCCTTTCATTTGCATGCAGACAAACTGGACTGAGAGTTTGTGCAGCAAGAAGAGGATGTTCAGAGGCTTGTGTAATTGTAAAGAAGCTTTAGCTATTTTTACATCTTCTTTGCCCAAAGATTATGTCGCAGTTGGGTCTAATCGGACTTAACATCTTGAAAAAAGGAAATCCAGAAGGGGAGATAAACCTGCTCTGGGTTAGAAATGTCTTCTTCTGTCCAACAATGACCCCTTCCTGTCAGGCAGGCTCAGAATCACAGAATGGTTTTGGCTGGAAAAGCCCTCTAAGATCATCCAGTCCAACCACCAGCCCAACCCCACCGTGGCCATTAAACCTTGTCCCAAAGGCCCACGGCCACAGGTTTCTTGGTGGGGACTCCACCACCTCCCTGGGCAGCCTGTGCCAGTCCCTGACTTCTAAAGCTGTCAGTGTGTCTGCACAGGTCAGGCAGGTGAGTCAGAGACACAGAATGCAGGGCTGGGAAGGGCTCTCTGGAGATCAGGCAGTCCAACTACCTTGCTAAAGCAGCACCTCCCAGAGCAAATCACACAGGAAGGTGTCACAGAATGCTCTGGCTTGGAGGTGACCTCCAAAGCTCATCCAATCCGACCCCCACTGCACTCAGCAGAGTCATCCTCCACTGGAGCAAGATGCCCACAGCCCTGTCCAGCCTTGCTTTGAGTATCTCCAGGGATGGGGCCACAGTCACCTCCCTGAGCAACCTGTTGCAGTGTGGCACTGCCCTCACAGTGCAGAACTTGTTCCTCATCCAGTCTCAATCTGCACTGCTCTACTTTGAAGCCAGTGCCTCTCATCCTGTCCCTGCAGGCCTTTGCAAACAGTTTCTCTGCAGCCTTCTTGTAGCCTCCTCAGGTATTGGAAGGCCTCTACCAGGTCTTCCTGGAGCCTTCTGCCCTCCAGGCTGAGCTGTCCTTGCTGTCTGCAGGAGGGGTTGAACCAGATGACCTTTGGTTGTCCTTCCCAACCCAGACCATTGTATGACACACAGCTTAGAATCTTAGACAAGAGAAAAGCAAAGGGGAAAAAAGAAAAAAAAAAAAAA
>VWYK01050150.1:1239-12567 GCA_013399775.1 Semnornis frantzii | reverse complement strand
TCCAGGTGAGGTTTCACAAGAGCAGAGTTGCAGGAGAGAATCACCTGCCCTTGACCTGCTGGCCATATTTCTCTTGATATTGACCAGAACATGATTTGCTTTCTGGGCTGCAAATGCACATTTCTGGCTCACATTCAGTCTTTCATCCGTCAACACCTCTAAGTCCTTCTCCATACTGCTGCTCTCAATCCACCCATCACGGTGTATTTGTGTTTGAGGTTACCCTGACCCATGTGCAGGACCTCGGACTTGACCTCGTTGAACTTCTCGAGCTTTGCACAGGTCCACCCCTCAAGTCTGACAGAATTCTCTCTGGATGGCAGCATACAGATGGCAATACACTCCATAAAGGAAAAAAAACTACTATTTAACTCTGAGGAAGGTTTTTTTACAATTCCAACAGGTGATGTGGAGGCACAGCAGAGCAATAATGACTAACATACATACTAAAAGGAGCATAAATTTTAATGATACCACTCATCAAGTCCTCATTTTAAAGGTTACAAAACAGAAACAAGTTTACAAAGAAAACACATAAATCATTCAAGGTGTCGTGTTCCTAGTCCTTTGCTATTTTAAGAATTAACAACCTGTCCATCACTAAATGAACTAGGATATGCTGCATTTATTTATGTAGTAATTAAAAGGAACATAAGAGTTCAGCAAGAGGACACTAGAGTTCAGCAAGCATACACCACTACAGCCTCTCTTCTCAGCAACACAGTATCCATAATCATTCATACCTTCACTCATTTATTTGTTATTCAATATAATTAAACAGAAGTACTTGGTCAAATTCACTTACATCTAGAAAAGTTCACAACAATACTTCACAACGATACACAACCAGCACCTCGTAGGCCAGGTAAGTCACAGGGACTTCTTATTCAGACATACGAATGCACTTAACTATTTGCTCAAACGCTTTACATCATAGTCCCTTGGCAATCTTTTCATGTTCACATACACAGAGCAGATCATTCAAATGTTCAAACACAGGTAAATATCAAGGAACAACAAAGCCCATTAAAACACTGGAGTGCTCAGTGCATTTTGTTCTTGGGTTTTCAAAACTTCAAGATCTTACTGTTTTGCATATAAAATTAAAGTTCATGCCATAAACTGCTGTACCATTTGTCAATGAACTCCATCTTCTGACCAAGTCACAACACACAAGCACTACACTCCTGATTATCTGCACCACAAACTGACCTGAGCTATTACTAACACTGTTGGAAGCATGAAGTATAGTTCATCTCCATTTGTTAGTAGATACTGCTAAATCAACCCTTAATTGTAGATCAAATATGCAAATAGAACTAATACCATCCTTCCAAAATGAAAAATCCTAACTAACCACTCTACTCTCCTCCCTACCCCTGCTGCGAGTAACTTCCACCTCCAGAACACAAACATACTCCAGGTTCCCTTCTGGAAGCAGCACGCTGAGAACNTTATTATTATTGTTTGTTTCCTTTGTTTTATCTGGCTTCTGTGCCAAAGCACTACCCTGTTATCTTTATTCATCATCCTCCACAGAGATGCTCTTCCCACTTCCGTTTTTGGCATATCATTAATCAAGTGTCTTCAGTTAGATATAAANCCTAACATCCAGTTTCAATCTCTCCTCTGCTCATTTAAACCCATTGCCCCTTGTCCTGTCATTGCAAGACCTTGTCAATAGTCCCTCCCCAGCCTTCCTGTAGCCCCCTTCAGATACTGGAAGGCTACTCTAAGGACTCGCTCCAACACTTCAATGTCCTTCCTTTGCTGGGGGCTCCAGAACTGTACAGAGTCATCACAAAGAGCTTTCACTGCATAAGTCTTTCTGCATACTGGTTAAGAGATCAAATCTTTACGTTTGGAGTTTGAGAGCTAACTCAGCTTTAAGATTACTTCTGTTGTTTATATTCCCCTACCTTTGAGGTGATTAATGGATAACTCCAAATTGATTTATCTTTTCATAGCTAGACAAATGTGGAGGGACACTTGAATAAGGTAATTTTTTGCCCTGCTGCAAAGTCCAATGAGACTATCAAATAAGGCCTGACCCAAAATCCTTTCCTGTCAAAGGGACCATGTCTACTGCCTGGACTTTAATATTGAACGTAGATTCAAGATTTAGTTTCAGTCCAAATGGGAGTGCAGTAATAAACCACACAACTACACAGCTTCCACTAGCAATTGGATTTAAAGTCACGACCTTCCACTTGGAATTTCTGCATCCAATTAGCAATCACCAGAGGGAACCAATCTTTCAAAATTGCACTGGTTAAAGAAAACTCACCATTTGGTTTACAATGGCAGTTTAAAACTAAATACTGTCAATAAGCTCTTCTGCTTATGCCACGTATTTAATTCTGGAATCGTTTCCTGCAGCTCTGGAGGAGCTTTACTTAAGTAAACTGCTAACATTTTTCCAATCTTTGTTTTCTTTAGGAAATTATTTAAGAAGAAAAACCTTGAACTGTGATCTCAGCATTCATACAACAGTGAACTTCAGATCCAGTAATTGCATTGCTGTGAGCTATGACGACTTTCCCATGGGGGAGAAGTGACCTGGTAATTCAAGAATGACAAAGTCAAAAGTAAGGTAAGCTGGGGGAGGGAAAGGATTTCCCCCTAGGACGAGATAAATATAATTTCTCACGGCAGTGTGTATCTCTCTTAAGCCTCAGGTGGTTTTAAGTTAATGAGATTAGTTCCAGCAGGCAGTGAAATCCCAGGATATAGGATTTATATTTCAGCAGTTTTCACTTCATCCAGCAAGCACAGTGAAGTCAATCTTTGTGTCATTTTGTTATTGTCCCGGTTTGGTTCTCTTTCTCCGACTCAAGCCTGGCTAAAGCACCTCGTAACTCCAACATGAAAGCTTAAGCACCATGTAAAGGCTGTGTTTAAATGTTTAAAAAGGAGAAGAAAGGCAGCAGTCTTAATCTGTGTGAAAGGATTTTCATTTAACTTTTCAGAAGTACTTTTATGCAATGGAATTTCATCTTGTACTTTTTCTTTTTAAGACAAGGTCACATTTTTATCCTGAATGCACATCAATGTATTCGGTGTCTTCTACCTGCTAAATTACTGCCATTCAGCTTGGTAACAAACCGAGATCCTTTCCAGTGATTACCCACTGGACATACAAACTGGAGTTCCACTCCAGTCTTCAGTTCTGCCCATACAACAAAATCTTCAGTCCTGTGGCCAATTCCAGTCAATCTAATCCTGTCTAGTCCTGTGGCCAAGTCTAGTAGAGGTTACACTGGGGTAGCCTCATGCAGTGCTAGGAGCAGTCTATCTTATGACAAGGCACAGTAGAAGGATTCAGAAGTAGAAAGCAGGTGCAGCTATTGGAAATACAAATCATTATACACAGCTGTTAATCAGAAGCTTCTAGAAGGTAACATAATAGGAAAAAAGTGAGGTCAGATGATAAAACTGATTTCCATACACTAAAAATTCTTTCACATCCAGCCTGATTCCAACTTAGAATCACTGCCTGTTGATAACCACCACTCTAACAATTGCTTCATATTCTAGATAGCATTCAAAGCTGTGAATTTAAGTAAAAACATCATCATCATTAGCCTCAGTAACATTACCAATACAAAATGCAGAAAAATCTAGTACTGACAACATGCTTTCCCATCCAACAGAGAATGGCCACAGCTCTTTCCTGCTCCTGTGAAACAGAATGTGGAGACATCACATCAAGAAAATGTTCTTATTAGTTCCAGACAGTCTGGTTAAATTACATATCCAGAAAGCGTACAAAGAAATTATTTTCATCAGGGTAATTTAACCTCAAAATACAAAAGTAAGTTCTATTCAAAAGGCTTTCTAGAATGCTCAAGCCCATCACAGGAAAAGCTGTATGGCAACTTTAACTTACAAGCTTGACTCANTCTGAGTGAAAAGTGGCAAAAGTTTTGTTAAGGGCACCTGCTCAAAGCTGAGAGACCCATTTCCTTTTCCTGTACTGAGCTAGAACCTCAGTTGGTACAAAACTGTGTAACTTCACTGAAGAGAGGCAACCTCAGTAAATGAGGCCAACACTTGACCAAAAAGCGGTCTGTGGCACAAACCACAACTTCATATTCACTGGAACCCTGTATGCTGAACAAACTCTTTAGCATTCAGTATCCACAGCTACTTGGACTGTTTATAAGGCAGGAAAATGAAGTTGTGTAAGGATCACACACAAGTGATATTAAAATGCATTTTCCTGTCAGGATAGCTAAATGTTTGCTTACCTGCAAAGTAAACACACACTTGCTCTCCAGTTAAACCCAGTGAGTATTTCCAGATGTGCACAGAGCAAAGCATGCCGGTTTCAATTACATAGAACACGCAAATATGATTTCCATCAATATGAAAATGAACTACTAGGGTAATTGTTCTGGAAGTACTGCAATTACAAGTGTCATCAGAAAGCATTTGTCTTCTGTTGGTTAAAGAATTACTTTGTAACAGGTCAGGAAACTCCTTTCACACACTTTATTAATCAGCACAGAAGCTTCAAAAATGAAATCTGTTTTAAATATCCACCATCATTTCACTATCAGCCTCTGCAAGTAACAGGTTTACCAGAAAAATACTTAGAAAAGTATGATTACAGGGTCAGTTACCTTAAAATAATGTTTTTGAAAGAAAACAAACCAGAAAACCAACGGTCTGCAAGTATTTGTATTCATTTTAGGGAAAAAGAGTCAGTTGATGTGAACAATTTAGATATCTCACTCAATTGCATGACAAGAACCCTTATACAGAAGCATCTGCCACAAAAGAGGCTTTAAGAAAGTGTCTATTAATAGATGTACAATGTTCTAGAAGATTTTTGCATGAAAACACTGCAGAATTGTGATTCTATTTTTAAATGTTAATGTGTGTTTAGTGGCTTTAATCTACTCTGACCAGCTCCAACAAAAGGAAAAAAAAAAATCTAGATACTTGCTTTAGCATTACCTTTCTCTTGGTCAAATCCACTTTTGCTACAGGCAATTTCATTGCTAAATGAATCACTGCACAACAATTATTTTATAGAGCCTATTATCAGTATTTGGCTGAAGAAAGCACGAAAGCATTAAGCTTTCTAAAAAAGCTAAAGGGAGAGTCAACCTTCATCTTCTCACAACAGCAATCAGAAATGGTCTGCTTTCGAGAACAGCCTGCTGCACCCTCCCTCAGCTAGTGAAGAACTGCAGTTTTGTAACTGCAAGTCATAGGCTACAGATGCTTTCTCCCCCATCCCCAGAGTACCGTGCATCCATATAGCTGGTTGTATAGAAATAAGCACAAGTTGTGCCCTGGCATTTCATTCCCATGGACAGGATGCACAACAAAGCATCTAAAACACTGCTGTCATAAAGAGAAGGGACAAGTCCAGTTTTGTACTGGAAGGTATGAAAAACACCTCACGCCTAGCTCTATACAAATTTATCTTGCCCATACTTTGTTTCTACTTCTCAGCTGTGCATTCCTCTCTTGATATTTGTAACATTGAAACTATTACCCTAGAAATTTGACTGAAACATTTTATAGAAAAAGGGGAAGAATTTAATCTTCACAAAGACTGCTTTATACTGCCATTAAAATGGTGGGAACAGTGTGTATGAGAGCATGTACACGTCAAAATATTACACATAAACACTGTCCTGAATAAATGGAAAGCAGCCTTAGCATAAACGGGAAAAATATCACATAGCTCAGTGAAGAGATTCCATTTTGCACATGAACATAATTCAACAACTGCTGCTCTGTCTGGGTTGGGACACAGCACTCTGTCTGGATATTAGACATCACATAACACTAGATAAGACCGACTGTGGTGCCAGGAAACGGCAATACTGAAGCTTCTTTGCTTTGCGTGCATTGCAAATATCCTAAAGCAAGACTACTTTTGAGGAAGAAAAATAAGAAGACAATAAAAAAAATCAAGTTTGAAGTCTTATATTCCCTGAAATTTTTGCTTCTAGGTCCAGAGGTCTGCTTGCCAGAGCTGCTGGATATGTCAGGAAAGATTCGGTTTCCTTATTAACCTAATGCTTTAGAAAGAACCTTGTTTGGAGAGAAGAGAGCTGCTGGCATTGGCCTGATGCATATGAAAGATGACAGCCCACAAAGTTTAAGGAAGTGTGGGAACTTTAAAAGACAGTTTCGTGATTAAAAAGAGATAATGAAATGGACAGAAGTTGTCAAAAGAATTTTCATTTTGATTTACATTAACTGAAATAAGTATTGATTGATAAATTCATCGTTTCATTGCAGTAAGCATTAGATAGGGGTATTGAACTAACTCAATATGATGCATTGCATGACAGTGAGAAAAAATTAAACAGCTCAAGCTGCAATCTTGTCAGATTTCAGAAGCCAGATAGGGCATGAGCAATCTGATAGTGAAGTTCCATGGAAATCTGGGCAATACAGCTCCCATCAGACAAACACATGGCAGACTTGGCTCTAGAGGCAGAGACTGCAACTACAGGGATCATTAACGATCCCCAGTAACACCTACTGCAAGTTAATCTCTTGCTCCTGAAAGGCACTCCAGCAACACCTTCAGTCATTTTAACACAGAATAGCTGCACATAGACAGGAATAAAAGTGAAGGCTTTTCCAGAGTCCTTGGATGGAGCCGCTCAAGTAATTTTATTATTTTAATGACAGAGAAGACTTATGGTTAGAAAACAGAGCCATTACAGATAGGCTACTCCATTAATCTTACAGTGAGAAGTGCCCTTCACTTCCCATGCCAGACAGAAGCACCGCAGCGATCTCTGTGCAGCAGCACCCCAGTGGCTGAAAACCAATTGCATACAGATGCAATTTTTGAATCAGCAGACCACAAAACCTCCCTAGAACCACTGATAACATTCAGCGTATCAGGATATTGGACATCCTTCATCAAAGGGACCACAGAACCACATCAAAACAACAGCACAGAGGGTATCCTTCGCACAGCCCTTCACACCACAAGCCTGAAGAGGTTTCCACACAAAACAATACAATCCATTTGTTTAAAATTAGCCTACTTTAAATAAGCAACAGCGTGTCAATCTTTCCCAAGTGCTATAGGAAGGCTCACTGCAATACTAAGACGGTTGTGTGGATTGTGCTTCTGGAAATTAAGTGCTGCTGTGGTTCAGTAATGATTTTCAGACGTTGGATTCTACTAAAGTGCTTTGCTTATCTCACAAAACTTTACTTACAGCATGTCTCCTGTTTCAGCCTGCAATAGGTTCACATTCCTCACGAAACCTTGGAAACATGGAACAATCTCTTTTAATGTTATTATGTAAAAATCAGCACATGAACATTAGCCAGTCTCCTCCAGAAGAAATTCTGCCAAGTTTTAGTTCCTCCTACTCTCAACCCTTTCATCAACCTCAGTCCACTGTGAGTTTTCACGTTATACTGACTTCATCACTGCTGTAAAGGATAGTACAGACATGCCATTTCACTGCAATGGAAAAAAAAAATAAAAATCTTCTGTGTGTCTAGTCTTAAGCAAACAAGCAGGGAACATGATTTACTTTTCATTTGAAAAGATTGATAACCTTGAGTTTTAAATTGGACCTCCCATTTCCCTGATCTTCACTTACCATAAGAAAGGTAGAAAGTTCTCAACTGGAAATTACTAAAAATAATCAGCTGCAAGATACGACCTTGGATAAAGCAATGTTAAACTGGCCAGCAAACTTTTCTGAGGCATCACTGTTATTAACTTGCAATTTTTTCATTTCAGTCTGCCACTGATGCTTGGCAGGTTATAATTTTTCATTTTCTCACTTGGCTGATGCTCACTCAAGTAGAGATTATGGAGATAGTGGTGGAGAATTTTTACAAATATTTTTTTCCCCTTTCACTGTCATATCAAGATACAAATTCAAATTGTCTTTATGAGGTAGGTTACCTTCTAGGTATAATAAGGTGGTTAATACAGAAAAAAAAAAAATCCTTTCAGTACTCCAATGGCACTTACACTTCTTGTCTCACTTAGAATTCAGGAACTCTCCAGTGTGTGAATGAACAGCTGTACAACTACTACCTGTTCAGTGCACTCCTATCAGACATGATGCGGCCTAACTGCACTTCCATTCTACAATTAATATACAACAGAAGTTTTACAATTTTAGTGGATTAGTCCTTTCCTTTGAAGCGACCACTTCCGCAGTTCATTTACAAGCCACAGATCACATTCCACTGAAGGAGCATATTCCCCACTTATGACAAAAGTATGCTTGGTTCCATATCAACTTCCCACCCTCACACCATCCCTTTGCTGATTTAAAGTACAGAAGTTGTAACAAACACCTCTGCCCAGTGATTCATTCTGCAACAACACTTCCTATTTCTGAGGTCTTTGTGCTTTTCATTGGGTGTTTGGGTCCTGTTTGTGGGGTGGTGTTGTTTGGGTGGTTGGGCAGTGGTGTTTTCATGGCGGGTTGGTTGGGGGTTGTTAGTGTTGGTGAGGTTGTGGTTGGCTGGTGGTTGCAGGTGTTGGTGTGGTTGCTTGGCGGTCACTGTTGTTGGTGTTGTTGATTGGTTCAGGGTCATAGGTGGTGGTGCTTGGTTGATTGGAGGTCATTGTTGGTGATGTTGGTTACTTGGTTGGGAGATTGTTTGTTGTTTGGATGTCACATGTTCGTTTTCGTCTTTTTTGAACTACCTCCAAATAAGCTCTGTTCATAAGGCAAACATCCAAAATACAAATATCTAACTGAACACAAACACATCCAAAAATGTAATTTCATTTACATTGTTTTGCCTCTAGTGACAAACCAAAGTATCCTTCTGCCAGAAGATCCAGTTTGTGACATTTATCTTTAACTAAAAATACCCATCTCCCCAAGCAACCCTGACGCAGCACTTGTATGTGAAATGCTGCAAACATTTGCAGAGCTTTCCTCATTATAAAAAAATAATTTTTATTACTATTATTCTAGTTATAACTTATGCTGCAAGACACACTGTGAGGGGAAGTCAAAGATAACATTAAAGCCTGGTACAGCAGGCACATAAGTCACAGCGGAATGCATTATCATTGATCAGAAACTACGATTCACATGAAGCTGGAGACACTATGATGTTGTTATTATTAGATCAGCATTAAGTTACAGCCCAAAGGATATTAACACAGCCTGACAAAACATGTCACTCTCTCCATAATTATCCATTCTTAGCCTTCCTATTCACACCATGAGTATTCAGTAGAAAGATGCATAGGCTTCTTGTTGCAGTGTTGTGATCACTGACCTGAATGCACAAAGCAACAAGGTCGCATTTATTTACATTGTTTTGTCTTTTTAAATTGTATTTTCAAGTAGTTATTATCCTAACACTGTCTGGTCACACTCTTCATTCTTGATACCCTGACTGCCATTGAGAATAGGCTTCATCGTTCATTCAATGAAATACAATTTTGGCTGATAATTAGTGGCACAATAAGGTTTCTAAAACCATATGACTATATAAAACCATAGTACTTAGATCTACTTCATTGCTCTTTATTGCAATTTCTGAAAATCCTTTAGAAAAAGACCATAGCATCCCTCATTATATAGGCAGGGAAGTGAAAGCACAGGAAAGAAAAGCAGCCTTGGCCAAGGCCATACAGGTAAAAACAGCAGCTGCATTTGAATATCGACTGTTTCAAATCCAAGTTCATATCCCCTTGTGTTTAGTTTACTATTCATATTCTGGACACTTTCATTGTAAACAGAAACACAGCACCCACTCTTGAGTTCTTAAAGAAAAGTGGCTAAATCTCTTTTCTTCTTTTTAAAGTTCATGACTACACTGCCAATCTTGCAGTGTCGTAGCATTAAGCAGCACCCCCTGGATAGCGCCAGGAGGTGAGGAATACAGCTGCACAGCACCAATCCTGTTTTGCTTTATGTAGATGTAACGCTAGCTTGACTTTATACAGTCCTCCAAACTTTTAAACTTCTATTCAGCTAAAATATCTACTCTGCTCTTGGTATTTCAACTCTTATGTCAGTATTTTTTTTTTCCAGTTAATTTGGAACTAGATTGCAGATACCATTTCAGTAATGCACACATTATTATAAACTACTTGATAAACAAGGTTTGGAGTTTTTAATTTTTTCCATTTGTTAAATTGTATTTGTTCTATAAGCCAATTAACATTAGTTTACCTCTGTTAGTGTCCACTTGTTCCAGTCAAAGGTTGTCATGTGAGGTGAGGCAAGAAAAAGGGGAAAAAAAAAAATTAAAGAACACAACTAATTTCTATTAGTCAAATCTGCATTAGTCAAAAGAACAGTATGAAACACACAAAATCTTTTCATATATTTCTATCCACTAAATTAATTTCCTTCAAATTACCAAATTTGTAGTAAGTCTGACCTCAAGTCCACTGAAGTCTAATAGACATGTTTGGAGCAGAACAGACATGAATTACACTGCAGCTGCAGTTCTCCAGCAGTCTCTGCTAAAGTAAGGTCTCCACGTTTCAAAGGAAACAAAATTTGATAGTATATGAGTTGAATTTCAGAAAAAAATCCTGTCTGAATCCCTGCAGGCCTGCCTAAAGCTAAACAACTCAAGCACAAACCAGGAAAAATCAAAATTCAAATAAACTACTCATGAATCCATTTTACTTGTGCCGAAAACTTTCACCAATTCTCACTAAGAATCCAATTCAGAAAGCTACTCATGAAGCAACAACTGTACTAGAAAATGCATTTCAAGTTCCTCTGCTGAATTTTTTCTTTTAACTGAATCCCACCCTACCTTCACACTATGACAATGAGTTTCAACGATCCAGACTTTTCTTAGGTACTCATTATTTTAGCCCAGCTTTTACAATAATCTATTCTTTATGAGATATTCTACTGCTAACAAGACACCCCCCTTCCCTCCTCACACTTTCTTTTAAAATTAACTAAACAAAAATTCCTGGGATGCCTGCTGATGTAAGAAGATGCAAGTTTTCTACTCATATTATTATGGTACACTCATTTCTGGAATCCAAGTACTGCTCTGTCGTGGTAGGCCTAGGCAAGCCAAATTGGGTTTATACCTTTCCTGGCTTGCCCAGACATATTTTTCTGCTTTCCTCCTGCTGTTTTGGGGGAGAGCAACGGCGGGAAAAGGGACAAAGGGCCTGGCACCACTGAGTCTGGGGTCCCTTGCCTGACCAGACCCTGTGGTAAACAGGGTGCACGGGGCAGCCTTGTGCAGGGCCCGTGTTCTTCCCGAAGAAGGGTGGAGCAGGCCTATGGTTCCACCTAATATGGGCAAATCTTGGCTAACTGCCATTTCATTGGCTGTCCAGTGTCCAAAGGGCATTGATCTCGGGCTGTATTG
>VWYK01050146.1:0-10865 GCA_013399775.1 Semnornis frantzii | reverse complement strand
GGACTTGGGTGTGCCCTGCCCCACTCCCACAGCGCATCTCTACAGTCCTGTGTTCAGAGGCCCTGAGTGGCACCCCTAGAAACACCACTGCTGTGGGACATCATTTGCAAGTTATGGCATTGTGTGCGTGCCCATAGATGTGTCACATGAGGTTAGAATACATCAAATAACACTTTTTTTCCCCTGAAAATGGTTTCTAAGGCATTTGAGATTCTCAACCACAGGTGCTACAGAGACGATGTCAGGTTTGGTCTCCTGGTGGCCTTGGTCTGGTGGAGACACTTCCTGAAGAAGCTTGCCCAGGTCTTGCAGCATGAGATGAGGAGGCATTGCAGTTAAGCCAGCTTTGTATGTGGTCAACATGCAGAGGGCAAGCCAGCAGCCAATGCATTAACTGAGAACAAATTCATTCAGATATAAAAAAAACATTAATGATCACTGTTGAGAGCCTATGAGGGACCACCTGCCTAGAATAAGCATTTACCATATGGTGTGTTTGGAAGTTAATATTGATTCTCATTATTTTAAACGATTACAAACATTGCAGGTATTTTGTAATAATCTCTATTGTCTAATTAGAAGACTCTCAAAACTAGCTCATTCTGCCTGCTAATGAATATTGATTTGAACAGCTGAGTTTGCCTTCTATGAGTGATGGGAATGTGCTAGCTGACACTTCATAGTCTCTTTTGCTGACTGATTAATCCAGAGAGAAGAGGCTAGAGCTGGCTGAGTAGATGTCCTGATTCACCCAGAGGTCTGATCAGCCTTGCCAGAAGGACCTAAAGTTTGCACTGGAATTTTCCAGCTAAGGAAAGCATTGATATACTTAGGAATTTAAATTTTTTTATTGTTTTTTTTTCTAATGGGAAATTGTAAAGAGAAGTAAAAAATAGTGGAAAATAGTGGAAAGTCATTACAGGAAAAAAAACAGTTAAGCCATTGCAGTAATATTTACATAGGAACAAGTTTGTCATTCCTGGCACAGTGTTGTTATTTCTGCCTTTGCTGGTGCACAATCATTTCTTGGAATGTACCTGAGAAACCTTGTGGCTAAATAGCCCTGGTGAAGACCATTAACAGAAGTAATGGAAATACTTCCCTTCTCTTTTGTGATTTATAGTACTTCTGACAATATGGGTTGAAATGATCAACAGACTAAAAGAAAGGCTTAAAGGTTACTGGAGAAACTTTTTTTTTTTTTTTTTTAATTAAATGGGTAAATATGTGAAAGATGTTGGAGTAATCTGAAGAGACTCCTTTAACTATTTCCCGTTATGTAAATTTGCTGTCTTAATGCAGGCAATTTCCTTCCATGAATAAGGTGATACCTGAATTTTCAGCATGTACTGTGAGCCCTTTGAATTTTTGGCCTCTTCAGTTCATGAGGAATTATAATTGCAGCTTTCTTATATCTTATAAAGATTTCTGACAAAGGTGGATACAGATGACTATTGGTNCAGGGTCCCCAGGAGGGGCTCCCAACCACCCTTCCACCCCAGAGTCTGGCTTACACACAAGGCAAGTTCAGAGGATCAGCAAGGGGCTTAGAAGCAGAGGGGTTAGTTAGGTTACTCAGCAGAAAGGGCAGAAGACACAAAAGCTCCCAGAGAGAGCAAGAGACTCTACCTTATCTATATTTGTGTCCTTGTTTTTACACATCTCAGCAAGCCTATGAGTGAAGTAGGCATCACCATTGTTTGCTTTTCACAGCCTATAATATTTTTCATTAAAATATTCCAGTTAGCCTCAGATTAGCACATTTGCTTACAGCCTTTCTTTCTCTATTCACTTATGTATTTAATTATTATAGTATCAGAAAGTGGTGTAGACTGTTAAGTTGTTGGTTCCCTATCGTTGCGATAGGAAGACTCAGGAAAATGTTGGCCCACTGCTGAGTGAGTTGAGTGCCCTGGTGACAGGGGATACAGAGAGGGCAGAGTTAGTGAACACCTTCTTTGCTTTGGTCTTTTCTGCTAAGACCAGCCCTCAGAATCCTTTACTCAGGAGGCAAAAGAGGAAGTCTGGAGATTGGAAGATTCTCCTTTGGTCAAGGAGGACTGTGTTAGAGATCGCCTGGTAAAGCTGGACACCACCAAATCCATGGGCTCCCAAGGGATGCACTCATGAGTGCTGAGGGTGCTGACAGGTGTTACTGCTAAGATGCTCTCCATCACCTTTGAAAGTTCATGGAGAGCAGGAAAGGTGAGTGAGATCTGCAGGAAAACCAATGTCCCTCCAGTCTATCCAAAGGGCAAAAAGGAGGACCCCAGAAACTGCAGGCCAGCCAGCCTCACCTCTGTCCCTACAAAGGTGATAGAACAGCTTAGTCTGGAGGTCATGTCTAAGCACGTGGAGGAAAAGAAGATCATTGGGAGTAGTGAACATGGATTCATGAGGGGCCTTTTATGATGGTGTGGCTGGAAGGTAGGTGAGGGGAGATCAGTGGATGTCATGTACCTCAGCTTCAGCAAGGCTTCTGACACTGTCACACATAAGTTTAAGAAGTGTAGGTTAGATGAGTGGAGAGTGAAGTGGATTGAGAACAAGATGAATTGTGGAGATCAATGGTGAAGAGCATAGTTGGAGCCCTTGGTAAACATTTATGGAGGAATGTGTATTCCATAGAGAAAAAGCATGAGGTTGCCTAATATCAGGTGAAATGGAATATGGAAGTGAATCTTATACTCCAGTAAAAACAGAACAGAGGTTCATTTGCTTTGCCAGTTTGCTTCTCAGAGAAGAAAAGCCTAGAGGATTGCCTGTGTATTGGGACATCTAATGTCTGTAGCTGTTAGGCATAAGGCTGCACTGAGAGCCAAGAATCTGTTTGCTGCCCAGAGCTGATTTACCAAAGGTAAAAAAAAAAAAAAGAGGATGTGGCAACAAATTTTTGATGTCTCCTGTGTTTTACGCAGTTCAGTAGTAACTGATGTAGAATCATAGAATGGTAAGGTTGGAAGGGACCTCAAGGATCCTCTAGTTCCAACCTCTTGCCATAGGTGGGGACACCTCCCACTAGTACAGGTCACTCAAGGCCTCCTCCAACCCCTCCAGGGAGGAAGCAGCCACAACCTCCCTGGGCAACCTGTGCCAGTGTCTCACCACCCTCGCTGCAAACAACTTCCTCCTAACATCCACTCTAAATCTCCCCTCTGCCAGTTTAAACCCACTGCCCCCATCCTAGCATTGCAAGCCCTTCTCAATAGTCCCTCCCCAGCCTTCCTGCAGGCCCCCTTCAGATACTGGAAGGCTACAGAGAGTTATGTAAATCTCAAAGGGTTTAAATCTAGCCATGCTATCTGATAAGGAAGAAAAGGAAAATACAGCTTACTTCTTGGTTGGTGTAAAAGTTTTAGTTGTACTTATAGGGGTTTTCATTAATGGAACAGGCTAGGCAGTTGCTTAGAGAGAGTCTGAAGGACCTGAAGAATGGAAGATTTTATCTCAGTCCTAGAAAGCAGAATAACCTGGTAAGCTCCAGAAAGGCTGAAACTCAATTTGATAAACTCACTTCCTGAACAAACAGCCCTGTTGCTATGGTGTGTGATGTTGGCACACTTATCAAACCAGATGCTGTAGGACATTGCTGACATGTTACAGTGTCAGGCATCTTCAGGCAGTTATTTCAGTCCAGACTAGCTCATTAGGAAATAGAGGATGGTTCTTGGTAATGGATATGTGGTGACGTCCTTTTAAGTTCATGGTAATTGTACAGGGTTTCAGTTCTTATTTTTGAGCTGCAACTTAATTACTGTTTTTTTTCAGGCTTCTTGGCAAACCTGACTGAAGGGCCAGGTCTGGCCTTAGTTAAATCTTCACATATTTTAAAATTTTCAGCTTACAGTTACATCCAGACTGCAGTAATTCATATAGTGCAAATTCATTCATGTTGTGTATAGAGCTGCACAAAACTTAATAGCTAAACCTGCTCTGGACACTCTACATCTTTCACCTCTTTTTGCAAGAGGGATCACTTGTTCTGAAAAACTAACTACCAAAATCAGAACTTCAGCTTGGAGGTTGATACAGATTTGTCCTGAAGCTGGGAAAGCATAAATGGGTTTTGTCTGTTATTGGGAGTTGCTGCGTAGATGGAAGCTACCCAAGGCTTTTTATTTAGGTAATTTTAAGTTGACTTGATATAGCAATTTCAGGGAATTTCCTTTCTGTTTTAATCAGGACTGTTGTCAGGAAATTCCCAGGCTGATTTTTGCAAAGTGTGGAGGATTTCAGCTGTGTAGGTGGAAAACATGATCCTTTCTTTTTCTGTTGCTTCCAAAATATCAGTCTCATTTCAGAGCAAGAGAAGCGATAAAACTGACACTTGGTTATTCTCCACATTGTTTTAATGATTGTAATGATTCTCCAGTTAATTAAAAACATTATAGTTGAAAGCTTCAAATCTTACACTGTCATCAAGTCCTAAAAGATAGATAGCTAGTTCATAAGCTCAACAGACCCCATCTGGAGGCCTGTGTGCAATTCTGGTGCCCCCAGCACAGGAAGGACATGGAAGTGTTGGAGCAGGTCCAGAAGAGGCCACGAAGATGCTCAGAGGGCTGCAGCAGCTCTGCTGTGAGGACAGGATGAGAGAGTTGGGGCTCTGCAGCCTGGAGAAGGCTTGGAGGAGACCTTGTAGTAGCCTTCCAGTATCTGAAGGGGTCCTACAGGAAGGCTGGGGAGGGACTATTGACAAGGTCTTGCAATGACAGGACAAGGGGCAATGGGTTTGAACTGGCAGAGGGGAGATTGAAACTGGATGTTAGGAGGAAGTTGTTTGCAGTGAGGGTGGTGAGACACTGGCACAGGTTGCCCAGGGAGGTTGTGGCTGCTCCCTCCCTGGAGGTGTTCAAGGCCAGGTTGGACGAGGCCTTGAGTGACCTGTGCTAGTGGAAGGTGTCCCTGCCTATGGCAGGGGGTTGGAATTAGATGATCCTTGAGGTCCCTTTCAACCTTACCCGTCTATGACTCTATGTTAAGAAATATATCTTAAGAAAACATCAGGCAGTGGTTTAAAGGCTAGACTGGCATTGAGAATGTGACTGTTAGGGCCAGAGACTTCTGTTCTTCTCTTTTGGATGTGAGGGTGATGCTAGGTTTTTCTTGTGGGAGCTGGAGGAAAGGACAGTGAAAACCTCTGGTGTAAATGTATGCAGTAGAGGAAATGTGCAAGAGCTTTTCTTTTCCTTAGTGGTTTCCACTGATAAAATTTCATGTGATACAGTGTATTTTTAGCTTTCTTTCAGAGTGTGGAACCCTGAAAGCTAAGAACCCAGACAGTTAGGAGCACTTCCTAAGCTGCTGTTTGGAGTTAGATGAAAAAACATACAAGGTACTTGGAGCTGGTGGCTCCATAGAGGCAAACACATTTCCAGATCCATGATCTGGACAGGACTCACTGTGAAGTGAAGCTGACACTAATCTTCGTGGAGGTAGAACCTCAGACAAAAAAAAAAAAAAACCAAACAAAACAGCATTTGTGTGCCAGGCAAGAGGGATGTGGCTCCCTCTTTTGATGTGGCAGATGGCTTTATTAAAATACTACATAAGAAATATGAGAAATCTGGAGAAAATGTTCACTCACGGGCCAGCATTTTCATTGCTGCAAGACAAAACATGACTGTGGAAGTCACTGGGAGTGTAAAATAAAGCTTTCCTCCCAGCAGCAGTGCTTGGGAGTATTCTCTTGCTCAGGACAACATGAAACTATGGGACAGCACCTAGTAGCAAGATGCGGACACACATTCAATGCTGTTTGTGGGTGCGTAATACCCATTTGGCTTTGGCTTCTGAGAAACAATCCTCCTCATCAACTTGTCAACCTCCTCAATCTTCCTTTATGTTCCTTTATTATTTAACTAAAAGCTGGAATAGAATGTCTGTGAAAAGATCAGAATCAGAAAAGGCTGCAAGTTAATGCCTCTCATACTTATCCCCTAAATCCGAAATCAGAGGATCTCTGTCTGTCTCTAGTGTAGATTTGGTTTCAATTCTGGTCATTGATAAACCCTTATTGCAGAGTTTGTTGTGGTGTGAGACCTTGATACACAAGGACATGTTTGAAATGTGTTCCAAGAAGAGAAGGATGAATGGCTTGTTTTGGGTGAGAGGCAAAAAGTGGGCTTTGATGGAGCAGGGCTGTTGCAGGCAGGTCCTACCAGAGGTGCCAGTGTAGCAATTAATCCATGTAAAGGCTCCCAGCATGGGCATGGGGGCCAGCCTGCCCTGGCAATGTGGCCAGGGGCAAGCTTGGCTCCACACATCTGTGGCTCTATTTCAGTGCTGCTTTGATAGCCACAGACTTTTGCAAAACATTCAGCTCAAAGGGAGGAATTAGTGTCACGGGGACTGTTTTCTTTATGGGGAAAGACTCGGTTGGATGGAGCAGGCAATAAAGATGTTAATGTATTTTCTCAGCGCATAACACACATATTTCAGCTCCCTGGATGGGGTCTTTATTTCTGAGGTGAATGACTGAGAAACAATTAACTCATAGCTTCCAGGGGATTGGGAAAGTACAAGGTTTTCTGGAAGGTGCAGTGTTCCATTTTTAAGATCTAATGTTAGCTTTTTGGGATGTGACTCTGGCTGAGTGAGCAAAAAGCATTGCTTTCATGGACAGAAAGATTTCCTCCTGCCTGAGCTGTTGAGCTTATGGGTATAGTACTCAGTAATAAATGTCATGGTTTATGTTTACTCTCACAATTGTAACCTGTCCAACATTACTCTGACCTTGAAATTCAACAATTTTTTATTATGTTAGTTTTTATGTGAATCAGGCACCAGTAGTCTGGTCTGTGATGAACTAAAGTGGAGATGGATTGGAACCTCTCTGTCTAGACCTACTCAAAAGTGTAGCCTCTATCCCCTGCTGGTTGCATCCTTTCCCTCCTGAGAGGGACAGAAGTTCCAAACCTATTGCTAAGAGAGCAGGCTAAGAGTTGTCCAAATTGTGCAGACATTACATATGAANACTCTAAATCTCCCTTCTGCCAGTTCAAACCCATTGCCCCTTGTCCTGTCATTGCAAGACCTTGTCAATAGTCTCTCTCCAGCCTTCCCGTAGGCCCCCTTCAGATACTGGAAGGCTACTCTAAGGCCTCCTGGAAGCCTTCCCTTCTCCAGGCTGCAGAGCCCCAACTCTTGTAGCCTGTCCTCACAGCAGAGCTGCTACAGCCCTCTGAGCATCTTCGTGGCCTCCTCTGGACTCACTCCAACAGTTCCATGTCCTTCCTGTGCTGGGGGCTCCAGAACTGCACACATTATTCCAGTACAATATGCCTTGCTTGTTATTGGAGAAAATGATATACCATCCTGTAGGACTGTCCTGCAGTTCCCCCCTGCCTTCTCTCTGTTCCTGCCATATTTGTTGGAAGTGATTTCTGAAGAAGTTGAAACTGTGAATCTGTACTGAAGTAATTGCAGCTGCTGTGCTCTGCTGCACTCAACACAGGAATCTGGGGAGGGTCTCATGTGATGCCAGAGGACTGTTTCTGTGCCTGCAGTGAAAAATGTAGAAAGTATTGTAGGTGAGGATTGGGAATGAAGGATAGGGGTATGTCTGGTTAAGAATGTCAAACGATCCAACTCACATTGCTTTGTCCCAGCATCCTGAAAATATGGTATAATAGCTTGGTCAGGTGCTGCCCAGACTGACTCTTGGTGCAAGGCAAGGCTCAGAACAACTGGTGACCAACCAGTGCTGTCTGGAGCAGGCATACATCATGTATGGGAGGATTACTGGAGCTGCAAAAAGGGATTGTCTTCATTTTGGCTGATTTGTTGTGTGGGAGGATAACCACAGCCTGGACTTGTGGAGCATTCTATATTAAGGCAAAGTTTGGGGGTTATAAATCTCTTGGCTAAGGTTACATGGGTATTTAAGAGGTTCTCTCAGACTAAGATGAGAGTTGGAGCCTGTAGGGACCTGTTGGGATTGGACACTGGTACTGGGGTTGTTTTTTTGCTTTTAGACTTATTAAGAGTGGGAATTGCAGGTGTCAGGGCTCCAAGTGTACTAATATGCCTTAATGGACCTGATGAACCTCACCCAGGGCCTACACCTGTGAGCCTTGGAGATCTATTTAAGCTCAGCCAGGTGGGTTCAATCTTTGAGCTATGCCAGAGAAAGAGGAGTGGAGGAGTTTAAAAGATGTTTGGATGAGGACCTTAGGGACATAGCTCAACAGTTGTGTAGAGGGAGACCTTGAGTTATAATTGGGCTCAATGATCTTAAACCTTTTTTCCAAAAAGGTGATTCCATGATCTTTAGCTTAGCTACAGCCATGCTAGTGCCCAGCCACAGAGCCCTGTGATCTAAACATCACCTTGCAGACTGATTTTCTGCTTTGACTACCTGGCTTGATTTTTTGCCCAGTCTCATCACTATAGCTGTCCTTGGCAATTGCCAGACCTCATCCTAGCTCTGACTTCAGAATTGACTTCCAAGTTTGGCTGTGGAAATGCCTCATCACCACAATACTACTTTATGATCTGGGCTCTTGGTTGGATGTGGCCACCATCTCCAGGTATGTCTTGTTTGTTTATGGTGGGGCAAGCCCTGAGCAGCAATGCTCTGGTCTTGTTGCTCATGTTATTCCCCTCAATTCTCCTCCCTTGGGTACTGGTTGTCCTGCAGAGATCCCTGACGCTGAGTTAAGCTCTACAGGAATCCTTGGTTTACTGTTAAAACTGTTATATTTAGATTTGCTGAGGATAAAGTTGGAATTGTGATTTATAGAAGGCAACGTTTAGGCTTGAGAGCTTGTTTTTTTGTTTTGGAACTACAAATACTATTACAGCTTGTTGTAATGCCCAGGCTATAGTGAGGAAAGTGCTCTGGAGGATCTATGTGTTCCTTTTTCAAAAGAGCTATGCAGAGTATTTTGGTATTTTAGTCTAAAGGGTTCCCTAGATAAGAAACATTCTTTGGATATCTGCCAAAGTTGCCTCTTTTTAAAAAAATATGATTTAGATTCTAGCTTGAATTTAAGCTTGATGTCAGGAAATGTTACTAGGCCTGGTCAATCATACTCATATTTAGTTTTTGGTTACCCATGGTAAGATATCTTGGCTTCTGAGCTCCTTCCTTGCTGCTGTAGTTGTTTACTAAAGAAGAATTAAGGAACTGAAGTATAACTTTGATTTTTGCTATCAGTTTGCTATAGGGCCATAAATCATTTTTCTCTCACTGCTATGAATTTTTTCTCTCCAGGTAGCAAAGTAGAGGGATGGTAGATGTCACTTTTGTGTTCGTACTGCCCCTCTGCCTAGAGAAATGGAGATTATTGTGGACAGCTCTAAGAGCTGCTGTGATATATGTAAGAGAAGAATGCAGTAGTGGTAAGGAACTGTTAATATTGCTGCTATATTGCCGTGGAGACCTCCACTCTAAGGATCTGACTATAATAAACCAATTTGTTTTATGGTACTGGATGTGGGCCAGAACTGAGTTGGCAACTGTGATAAAAAAAAGTAAGAATACATAACTGGCTGCTGAATTGGTTAGTCCTATCTATTTGAGCATCTGTCTTACTGTTTAATCCTACCTGGAGCAAAAGAGATCTGTCTGAGCTGGACAGAGTTAGGGTAGGAGGAGTGGGCTGTATTGGGCTTATCCACAGCAGGTTCATCTGTCTCCTCCCTGCATCAGTATGTTTGGTCCTCATGCTGTTAGCAGTACTTGAACATCTATCTGTACACACGCAGCTTCCCAATAAAACCATTGAGAGAGTCTTATATACTACTATGGAGACTAAAAACATATCAAATGCCTCACTGGCCTTTGCTGCTCATTAAATGGGAGCCAGCAGCCACTTTTGGCTTATTTTTTACTGGGGTGTTTTGGTGGGTTTCTTGTTTTGTTTTGTTTTTTTTTTTTCTTGTACACATTGATGGCTCAGAGGGCTTGCCTGAGGAACAGGCAGGTCTAATCCAAAGTTTGTCCCTGAATCTCCCGTTGTTTCCACCTGGCTGCTGGTTAGTAAGATTGTGGTTATGGTAAAGATTGATCTAGATCCTGTGTTAAAGGAGAAGTGATGTGCAACAGGTAATTCATTTATTTGGGAGCTGCTGCCCCAACAAGGGAGCTCCACTGGAAACACTGTTTTTCCCCTGCTTCTGTTTATTCTGACTAGTGCTGCCATAGTGGCACTTCTGTGTGAGGTGAAGAGTTTATTTCTGAGGATCAGTCCTTGATCTTGCTGCTGTCCTGCTCAGTTGTTCTCACAGAAATGCCTCTCTATCTCACTCTCCCTCAAGTGACCTGTCGGTACACGATGCTTACAGGAAGCTTGCCTGTAAATGCATCCTCTGTACATTCACAGTGAGCCTTCCTGTTCAAGTAGGAGTGGCTCAGTACCAGTGATTTTCCTGACCTGCTAGTTACAAGTTCTGTTGTACACTGTGTCTCTGCACTTAAGCCTCTTGCCTGAGATAAACTTTTGGTTTTCTTGTACTAGAAAGACTGTTGTGATGGCAGCCCGGTGTCATTTGAGCTCCAGAAAGGCAAGTCTAGAAATAATTTGCATCATGAGTGAAAAAAAGTTGGTGTGTATCAATCTAACTCCTAGTCCTTGTTGATTTTTATTTTTTGTTCCAAACTATCTCTTTGTTTAAAAGCACAGTAACTATACAACCAGTGTGGCTTTCTGCTCTCAGGTGAATTATGACCAAGTGTTTGGCATGTTGAAACAAAGTGTTGTCCATAAATCACCCTTGTGTACCTTCATCCCTAGAATAAATTGTCAGCNAATTGTCAGCATATTTCAGTTGCTGTAGACATACTTGATATCTGTTCACCCTTACCTACTCTTAGATATCTCTTTGATAATGCTTTCGTATGAAGACAGACTGAAAGAGTT
>VWYK01050141.1:0-12849 GCA_013399775.1 Semnornis frantzii | reverse complement strand
GAGCAGAGTAAAGGGGCAGAATCCCCTCCCTGGAGGTGATCCTCAGGGGAGGGTCCCAGAAAATCCTAGAGCTTATCCAGACCAAGGAAATCTCCTGAGCAAACTGCTACATGAATACATTCAGATGAAATGCCTCTGTTATGGCTGCATACATGACTGTGGCATCTCATGACTGTATATCTGCATACTGGAAGTGAAAGATCTGTTCTTACTGTGCCTTTGGTCTCACCAATTTCTTAGGAGGTTTTCCTCCTGAGGCGAGTGTTCAGAATAAAGTGAAGGTAACTTCTGAATCCCTTTCACAGTAGTAGCTCTGCCATGTGCCACAGTCATGTCATTAAAAGGGGGGGGGGAATACAGAGCAAAGGTAAAAGTGGAGGTTAATACCTTAAAAAGAGAATTAATGAAAAATCATAGAATCATAGAATGGTAAGGTTGAAAGGGACCTCAAAGATCATCTAGTTCCAACCCCCTGCCATAGGCAGGGACACCTCCCACTAGTAAAAACTATACTTAAGTTGGCATCTGACCATGTTTTGCTTCCTTTATTCTCCCTGATCATTTCTGTATACAACCACTGTCGTTTATCCCCTTTGTACTGTATACCTCACTGTATTCAAAATGATCTATAAATGGACATTGACACTTGTAGCATAGAGGACAACAATTGCTGAACCCCTTGTTGATAATATAATCATGATACAGTAGGCTGACTTGGATATGGCATTTAAGGTATGAAAGACGTCTAACGTATCTTCAAAAGCTACCAGCTGTTTGCATTTTGCTTTACTAGTGACTTGTGCGTGTTTCCTAAGTACATTCCCTTTGGACTCTTGTATCATCATGAAACATACTTCAATCTAGTGATGCTAGTTAAAGTCTCAGTTACACTGAGAAGAAGACTAAGTCACTGGTGAAAGAAAAGGGTAGAACAGTACCAAGCCTGTAGAGAATATCCTTCATTTGTAACAGAAAGCAAAGATTTTTTTCCCTAAATACAAGAACTGACCTGTTCTGCAGCTGTGCTGTCATCAACTTCTCAGCAAATGCTATTTCATTTGCTTCATGAATATAGATGGCTAATTCCTTGGGGCAACTGATTCTATTAATACAAAGTATATGCACAACCACATGAAGAACTCTGTTCAGTTTCTGATGGTTTGACTTTATTCACTAGAGGGAAATGGCAACCTCAGAAGGAAAAGATGCCAACAATGGGGTTCCAAAGACTGCAGTAATTGTGCTTCAGTAAATACAGACTTTTAAAGAGAGTAGTAATGAACATATGAACTTGGCCAGTTGATTTGAGAACTTCCACATATCTTAATTTTGAGGCAGCTGGTGAGAAAGTTCATTATGGAAATTACTATACAGTGGGATGATTATTATGCTTAGCTTTAAGTATTGCACATAAGTGCATCCCAGGCCGACTGACAACAGGAGAAGTTGGGAAACTGACCTTGAGAAGATAGTCTTAATATAGGCAGCAATTGATTTCCTTTGTATGGTGAAGTGTGAAATGAGAGAAAAAGCAATCTAGTTCTCACCACATCAGAAAGTACAATACCAACTGCAACAACAAAATGCAGCACTACAAAATGCAAAAATAGTGAATCATGAAAGAGTAATTAAAATAGCAGGATGTGGCCATTGCAAGACCCTATGTAGTATGACCAGGATGCCTTTAAATCTTTTGGCTCCACAAAATATAGCACTTTTTGATAAATCATAGAATCATAGAATGGTAAGGTTGGAAGTGACCTCAAGGAGCATCTAGTTCCAACCCCCTGCCATAGGCAGGAACACCTCCCACTAGCACAGGTCACTCAAGGCCTCCTCCAACCTGGCCTTCAACACCTCCAGGAAGGGAGCAGCCACAACCTCCCTGGGCAACCTGTGCCAGTGTCTCACCACCCTCACTGCAAACAACTTCCTCCTAACATCCAGTCTAAATCTCCCCTCTGCCAGTTTAAACCCATTGCCCCTTGTCCTGTCATTACAAGACTTCGTAAATAGTCCTTCCCCAGCCTTCCTTTAGGCCCCCTTCAGATACTGAAAGGCTACTCTAAGGTCTCCTTGAAGCCTTCTCTTCTCCAGACTGCAGAGCCCCAACTCTCTCAACCTGTCCTCATAGCAGAGCTGCTCCAGCCCTCTGAGCATCTTTGTGGCCTCCTCTGGACCCACTCCAACACTTCCATGTCCTTCCTGTGTTGGGGGCTCCAGAGCTGCACACAGTACTCCAGATGGGGTCTGAGGAGAGCAGAATAAAGGGGGAGAATCACCTCCCTTGCCCTGCAAGGGAAGTGATATTTTGACTCCAACTACCCTACTACCTACTACCTTCCTCCCTACTACCAAGGGAGGTTATATTTTGACTACTGGTGTTTCTCAGCAGAAGAATGAGTGAGATAGGTCACTGTTATTTTTTCTTTCTTCTCACAGCTAAGGGTTTGATTTCTCTGAGTAAAACACTCCAGTTAGCCTCAAACCAGTACACCCTTCTTTTTCCTTCCCCAGTCTAGCTGCTTCTTACTCACAGTTGAATATGTCAAATTAGAAATTAAGTATATTGTTTGTTGGTCTGAAGTCATGAGGATGCTATGTAAATGCAAGATGTCAGTACCATTCTGAACTCTTACTTGCCCTGGTTTCTTACTGGTTTCACTTAGCTGTTAGCAATCTGCATTTATATTCTTTTAAAAGACTTTCACTGTGTGTACATTTATTTTTCAGATGGAGGTTTGTGTGGTATGGCATTATACTCTGACTAAATTGTGAAAATACTGCCTCCCTGCCTGATTCTCTAACTAAAAACTAAAGTTAAAATCAAGATTCTTCTTTTTGAGCCAAGTTTTAATATTTAGAACTTTTTAGTAGTTCTGCTAGTAACTAACATCCTTTCTTCAACTCTTGCATAAATAATTTCCTTTTTAGTGGTGTGGATACTTTAAGTATGAAAGCAGTATCTCCTCATAACTGTCTACCATCAGTTTGTTAAAGGTCTGAATAAATGTATTGTCATCTGAGGTAAATGCTAAAATCTTACAGTTCTGCATCTGGGACAGGATGGATTTATTCCGTTGGTTTGGGATTTTTTTTCAGTTTTATTCATATCTATTTCTTGAACTATGGAAAACAAACCATTGTCTGAACTCAGAGGATGGACAGGCAATGCTGGATACTGACTCAGTGTTTTGATCTTAATTTGAGGAAGAGAGTGAGGCTATTTTATATTTTCATGTGATCATTCTGGTTTTAATAATACAGAGAGATGGTCATTGTGAATGGAGCCTTTCTTCTTTATGTGAAGGTAGACCAAAGGAGCAAGGTGCAGGTGGCATCTGGGAGGGATAGCCTTTCTGTCTTCTTTGGAGGAATTCACTGCAGCAGTTTTGAGGACAGAAATTGAGTGAACTACTGGGTACAGTAGTAACATTTGTGGTGATTTTAATTCTCTTAAGTGTGAAGCCCAGCAGAGGAAACCGCTGAATGAAATTCCTTAAGGGAAGAGCATGTGTGTCCTTCTCTACCAGGGAAGTTCCTTAGTGAAGTGCAGATACCTGTGTTGGAAATCTTTCCTTAATGTTTAAGCTTTTCAAGCTCCTTGTTACCCAGGTCTGTCCGTGTGTTTGACAAAGTAGATCTGGGGGTGTGTGAGGTGAGAGGGTATGTCAGCTGTTGCTGCCTGTAGCTGGGGAAGTTCTTCCCAGTAAAGAAGGGGTTTCATTCCGAAAGCAAGAGCTTGAGAGCTCTAGAGATTTGAAGCAGTTTTATATGGAAAGACAATTTGTTTCATGTGGAAGTCTTTGGTGATTAAAGACATTCTGGAAGTAAACAATGAGGACCTGCATTTCTGTAATGTTCCCCTTGTGGGAAAGGGAATGACAGCTGTAGTTGCTTTACACTGTTCCCAGTGTAATCACTATCACATCAGTGCATTGAGCATTCAAGTGCCTTAGCAATGTCTTCTTCTACTAACACATATTAGACTGGGAGACAGATGTTTATGTCATATTATTTTATTCCTCATCAATCAGCAGTTTCCCAACCATCTTATTTTTAACTTGATTATTTACTAATGAGCAATAAAACCCAGAGTGCCGACAGCAATGTTTGCACAGTAGGTTGTGAAATAGCAACACACATACTTGGCTTTATTTCTTTTCATGTTTGCCACAAATCAAATCCTTTCCTGATGTTGATGTCCTTGTTTAAACCTAAATCATAGCAGCGTGTTCGTGTTCTTTCAGTTGTTTCCTTTTAGTTACGGTCACAACATTTTTGTCCACTGAAGTCTTAGCAGCTTGGTCTTGGAGACCAAGCCTAATAATTCCCTAGAGGCTAAATGTCGGGATGCTGGAAATTAATTTCTGATTTTTTCTGGCTTCCCCAGACTACATTAATTCTGATTTGTTATGAAGTGGATCAAAGCTAATAGGAAGTGAAGCTTCTTTCAGTTAAAATAAGTAAAGAGGTTGAGGTGAAGAGGTCCAAAGATGCCATGAGGCAAGATAGCTGTTAAATCTCAGAGTGACGTGTGCAAAAGCTCTATAGTCTCGAAACACACTGCATGAGAGCATCTACCCACTCAACCTTACCTCTACAGAAAGCCCAAGAAAGGCTTCTTCTGTCAGTCTTAAACAACAAAAGAAAGTATTTTGACTTTGCACCTGTCGGAATCAGCGTCCCTGTCCTGCTGGGGCAAAACAGGCCCAGACTTGTTTGCAGTGCTGCAAATTTCTCTCCTGCCAGTGGTCTATTTTGCCTCTAGGAGAGATTGAAGGGGGTTTTGCTCTGGGAGGGGCTGACTTCACTTGCTTCCAGGCCATGCTCCTCCTCCTCCTGGAGCAGTGTGTTACAGACTGGCCCCGGAGGACACCTGGCTCCCTTCTGGGCTTTTGCTTTCGATTTTTCAGCAGCGCACTTAGGTCCTGCTACGCTCTCTGCCTTGTGATTGCCCTGAGAGCACAATTGGGATTATAATTCCTTTGATTATTACCTCACCGCAGCGTCTTGGGCTGATCAGTGAGGAAATTCAGCTACTAAATCAATTGGAGTCTCGGGTTTCCCCATCAGCAGCCCTATTGGAGGGCAAGGGGAATCTATCTTGTGGCCAGCAGCAGCTTGCTGCTCCTCACCCCTGATCTGAGTTATGTGTAGGATATGGGTATTTATGTTTCTTTGTTCCTTCCCTAAATTGCTCCGTAAGACTTGTGTCATTCCCAAATGGGTATTCAAACCTTTGGTAAATTGTAAACAGTTCACTGTTTTGGGATGTGTGTTTGTTTGGTGTGGGAATTTGCATTAACATAAATTGGACATTTTTTCCATCTCCACATACTAAAATTTGAATATTCATAACAGCCCTGGAGTCAAGACATGATACCAATATGATTTTAGGTCTTGCTCCTGCTCCGTTTATTGAATCTGAAAATGCATCTATATACCCAGGCCAGCCCATTACAAAAATAATTGGTCCAAATCAGTTAACATACAAGCTGTTGTCCCAACCAGTTGGCCCAAATTGCCCAGATGCAAACTTATGGTGGAATTCTGTAACTGGTGTCAGAATGCCCCTTGTTTTTAGTTCTGATCTTCCCTTGTTTCTGATTCCTCTGGGGGCCACTTGCAGGTGGTGCCCTTGGCCCCAGATAAACATTCCAAGCAGGCTTGAGAAACTTCAGCTTACAATTTTGCAGTTAGCAATCTTGGTTAGTTAACTTGGATTTGCTCACATATCCAGCTAATACAGAATATTTCCCTACGTGCACCAAGTGTTCAAATTTTCAATACAGCAGAGTTGTGGGAACCAAAACCAGGACATGATCCAGGATGTAAGAATGATATTAAGAGGAGTGGGGAGAGAAGACAGACTCCATTAATGTGAATGACTGTGGGGACAATGACTGTAAAGGCACTGGTCATCAAATTCATGGAAGAAGAAATAAAGAAACCAGTCATGCTTATAGGAAGCAATGTAGTTTTTCTTGAAAGCTGATGCAGATGATAGAAAAACAGGGAGCATATATGTGTTAGAAGGGAGTGAAGGCTGGGAAGCCAGATTTGAAGCTATAATCATAAAAACACAACTCTAGAATAAACTAGCCATTGCATGAGAGTAAATTAGAAAGAAAGTGCTGTACAAACTGAGTTGTCTTTTCCTTTGCTAAAGTTCCAGTATTTCAAAGGTATGGCATCTGAATTACAGTGCCTTGCTATTTCCCAGAGTACACTGAGCTGTCTGTATCTTACTCTTCCCATGTTCCCTTTCTTGGAGGAAAACAATAAAGCTTGCTGTGGGTTGGTTTTCTTTAATAATTCAGTCTGTTGCAGCTTTGTGTGCCTGCTGCTGAGGGCAGCGTCGGTGCTGTCTGAGCAGTGTGAGCTGTGTTCATTTGTGGGTCTTCCTGGAGTGTATCACAGCCATTGGCTTGCTTCTGAAGAAAATCCAGTGGCTTGCATCAGTTGGCTTTACCTTGGCTGCACTGCTTGTCTGCACTGAAATATTTGAGTGGCTGCATTAAATTTTGTAAATGTTTAATCTAATTTAGAGTCTGCCATGACAAGATGGACGATTTTGGTTCCTGTGTGTGTCGTGGTAGGCCTAGGCAGGCCAAATTGGGCTTGTACATATCCTGGTTTGCCCAGACATGTTTTTCTGCTCTCCCTCCTGCTGTTTTGGGGAGAGCAACCACAGGAAAAGGGACAAAGAACCTGGAGCCACTAAGTCTGGGGTCTGTGGCCTGCCCAGACCGTGCTGTAAACAAGGTGCACACGGTTGCCTTGTGCAAGGCTGTGTTCTGCCCAAAGAAGGGTAAAGCAAGCCTATGGCTTCACACAATATGGCCAAATCTTGAGTAACTGCCACTTCATTGGCTATCCTGTGTCCAAAGGCCTATTGGTCTCAGGCTGTATTGGATAAAAGGAGACCAGCAGGGAGCACAGACACCTTTGCCCTTTGCCATTCCAAGGTGTGCCCGTGCCTGCTGCCTCTGATACATCCACGCATTTGGCCTGCACAGCCAGCGTGACACCGCAAGACATCTGCCTGCACCTGGAAACCTTNGCCCTAAGCAGAAAGTAGCTCCTTGTGTCCATCTAGTGAGCAAGCGGCGTGCTGGCTGCAAAGCCTTCTCTGCCAGTTTAAATCGAGTTCAGTTAATGTTTATATTTAATAGTTGTTCCTAGATCCTGTTATAGCCTGTACATAGTTTCCATAATGTTGCAAAGAGCCTGTTATTGTTATTATTAAATGGTGATCGGGGTGATATGAGTTCTGAATATTTAATATTAATAAACTGTTAATATTTTTTAAATATCATCTCACATTAATTAATTACCCCATCTCCGTTGCAGGGTGAAGTAACAGGAAAACTGGAGAGAGCAACTAATGGTTATTTTCAGTGTAGGTGGCTCCTCCTCGCCTCTGTTCAGCATAACAGTGTTGAGGTTTGTCTGCATAGAAACTTGTGCCACTGCAGCTAAACAGATGTTTTTTTTCTTTTCCATGTTACTTAAATGGATAAAAATGTGGCCTTTATTTTGCATCTTGCATGATCTTTTCCTCCAGCCAAGGAGTGAACTGCCTCTGCAGGAGGTATTTCATCTACTCAAGGTGTGGTCCCTACTGTGAAAGTCTGAGACTGTGTTATCAGAGAAGACTTATATCTGCTCACCTTCAGGGACTCGTTATTTCTCATCTGTATCATTGCACGTTTTTAAGGTGTGAGGAAGAAAATAACATCCAACCTACCAAAGCCCCTGTGATTAATGTTGGATTAGCCTGAGTAGGTGTAACGAGGTTGCATCTCCTCCTTTGAGGAAAAGATGAAGGGGCAGGTTGAGGCCAGCAGATGGATAGCTGTGCACTAAGTGGATTAGCTCAGTGTAACTCGCAGCAAGGCCAGGATGTAAACAATACTTGATAAACCTGGCACCAGTTAGCAGCCTGTCGTGAGAGGGTAAATCTAAACTGCAAGGATGTACCTAAGCAAGGTCAGTATTAAAACTGAGGGGACTTCTTTCTTCTCTTGTTTACAAAAAGAGGTATGACTTCCCAAGAAGGAAAAAAAGCAAGTTTTAAAATTTATTTTTGAAAGTTTTAGAGTTCCATCCCTCTGGCTTCAGATACATCTTGCAAGTACAGTGAAAGTTCTTCTCAAAGTTCTGTAGTTTTGTTTCCTGACTATAAAAGACCTTGAGATCCACTTTTATCCATTCCTATAAAAGTAATCAGTATAGTAAAATCCCTTGTAAAGTGCTGGCGTCTCTTTAAAGTCTGCCTTGTCCTCTAGTAGGCAGTAGGTTTTTCCATACACTGCAGAGAGTCTGTTACACTGCTTGCCTAATCTCAGTAAGCAAAAGGAAAATCTGCCAAGTCTAGAATTTCTTGGTGCAGCTGCTTCTGGTACCTTGCTCTTCTGTTCTAGACTGGGATGAAAAATGCTTGCACTTCGAAATTTTTCTCAGCCATTTGCAAACTCTAAAACATTTATTGTTTTCATCATGTTTAATAGCACAGCTCCTCATTTTCTTGCCCTTTTATTGCTGTTATAGTAATGTGGGCTATGACTTCATTTGACTTTTTTAAGTAGGCAGTGTCACCTCTAGTTAGCATTCAGATGGGGAAGCATCTGAAAGTGTTTGGGAAGTATAATGACTGTTCCGAACATGATCTATCCATCTGAGACTGAGAATGTGCTGGGAAAGCAGTGTTTTTAAGTGGAAATACCAGTTCCAGTAAAAACTTACTAAAACAGTTTAGATCAAAACAGGAGAGACAATCTATGGTGTGTGCAATAACGTGGTCCCTAATGCCCTCATTGGTTAAGTGCATCAATTCATTAGTCAGGTCATCTTACCTCTCTTCTTCCGCATGGCAAGAGAATAGCAAAGCCCCCAGCCCACTGCCAGTCCCAGGGCACTTCTTCCATGATGAAGCTCTTTCACTGCATAGTAAATTCTTTGATGTAGCAGTTTGACTCTTGCAAGTGCTAGATGAACAATCTGTTTGTCTGAAGATTAATCACCTTCCTGCATGTACAAGCTCTCAGTTTGTCTTACAAATTAGGACAGCTCAAGCTGGGAGGGCTTGTTGATCTAGCCTAGAATGATAGCAGTGTAAAACAGAATGGAGTAGGCTTAGGCTATGTCATTACTATGAATTAGACCACAGTAGTGTGGAATAGATTCATGGCTTTTTCTCAATCTTCCATGATAGAACTGTGCTGATTTCTAAGAATTACAAAGTGTCAATGGTGCTGGGGCTTGAAAAAGCATCTTCTTACACATCAGCATATACGGACAAATTATTGTATGAATATGGGTATTTCAGTGATGGGTACGTTTGAGTCAGTGTGGAGTACTGTGTGCAGCTCTGGAGCCCCAGCGCAGGAAGGACATGGAACTGTTGGAGCAGGTCCAGAGGAGGCCACGAAGATGCTGAGAGGACTGCAGCAGCTCTGCTATGAGGACAGGCTGAGAGAGTTGGGGCTCTGCAGCCTGGAGAAGAGAACGCTTCAAATAGACCTTAGAGCAGCCTTCCAGTATCTGAAGGGGTCTACAGGAAGTCTGGGGAGGGACTATTGACAAGGTCTTGTAATGCCAGGACAAGGGGCAATGGGTTTAAAGTGGCAGAGGGGAGATTTAGACTGGATGTTAGGAGGAAGCTCTTTCCAGTGAGGGTGGTGAGACACTGGCACAGGTTGCCCAGGGAGGTTGTGGCTGCTCCCTCCCTGGAGGTGTTGAAGGCCAGGTTGGACGAGGCCTTGAGTGAGCTGTACTAGTGAGAGGTGTCCCTGCCTATGGTAAGGGGTTGGAACTGGATGATCTTTGAGGTCCCTTCCAACCTTACTATTCTATGATTCTATAAATGACTGGGTCTCTATAGAGGAACATCCACACAAAACAAATTTTACAGCTTTTCTTGATCAGACTAAAGCTGGTTTGGTTCACCTTCCCCAAACGGTTAACTGAGGCCCCTCATACAAATTCATGTTGGTCTGCATGTCTCTGCTGAAAACTGCAGCCTCCATTACCCAAACTTAAATTCTTCTGAAACTGAGGCTATAGCACAGATTTCACAAGATCATTTTCATCCACTAAAAAAGAGGGAAATATAAAAGAATTATTTTATGCTTCCATTGCTTTCATCTCAGTTTTGTCATGTTCCAAAGGTTATGTACTTCATTATACTGCAACAGCAAGGTTGCAATCTGACCTTGGAATTTAATTAACAGTACTGTTGATGACGTGCTGGCCAGGGCTGGAGCTTTCACTGCCATAATTCTCTTGGTTAGGCAGAGCTAAAAGGAGGAAAAAGGAGATGCTGGACACTGAGGAAAGCAGATGTTCCTAGAATTACACACAGGGAACTGTTGAGTAATAGGTACAGAATTTTTTTGAGTCGGTTTGCTTTCCTCCTGGCATCTCACTTTTATCATAAACTATTGTGTAGTGTCATGGAGCTCTGTTAAGCAGATGGTGTGCTTTACCTCAGTGGTGTTGTCTTATTGCTTGTGGATGAAGTGATTTTTCTATATAGTTAGTTAAAGTGCAACTTGAGATTCTTTGGCACTCTGAGTTGTTATTTAGAGTCTTAAAATCTATGTCTTGGTTAACTTACTGCTCATTTTAGTTTGTACACGCTCAGCAGTAGGCATGCTTCTAAAAATACAACTAAACACAGATATCTAAGTGCACCTGTGGAGTTTTTCAACAAGTTTTGTCTCTGATGAGGGGAAAGAATTGGTATTTTATGCCAGGTGCAGGTTCTATTAGGCAAACTTTGCAACACTAGGGATAATGAAGAAATTGATAGAGCTTGTAGAGCTTTTTAGGATGGAGGTTGGACAAACATCTGTCAGGAATATGCAAGTGTGCAAGGATGCAGTGTATGACTGTCTGAGGTATCTCTACCAGAACTCACATCCAATTCCTGACAGCCTTTCTAATCAGCACCTCAGATGGCAAACAGGTGGATGGCATCAATCTGATTCTTGAGACTTAGAATCATGGGATTTGAGACAGCTGCAGAGGAAATACTTGTCTTTTTCTACTCCAATGTTTAGGCTTCCAAGGCATACAGCAAGTTTTACCTTGTTTTCATTTTGTTGGGTGTTGGTTGGTTGGTTTTGGTTTTCTCCAGTTGTTTTAGTTGGTTGCTTTGGCTTTATTTCCCGGTTAGTTTCTTCTTTCTGTCAGCTTCACTTCTCTGCTAGTTTTTGGTCTAGTCCAGCAAAAGCAGATCCTTCTTCTGATTGGTTTACTCTGGGAGTCAAATTTGAGAACTATGTGTTGTATTGGAAATCTGGAGTACTACTGACAACCAGTGAAATGGAAGAGCACTGGCTGGGATGCCTGCCTTGTTCTTTCTGCATCACTGGATGATTTCTAGGACATTGCCCTGAAGTAGCATCACTAACTTGTATTGTCTTTTAAAAGGGTTTTAGCAGATTTGGCTGTATGTGATCTGCCTTTAAAACCTCCTAAGCAGGAGAGCTTTCTTAGCAGCCATTGCACTGCCTCCTGCTACATTTTAGCACTCGCTGAATAAGATGAGTTATTAATAATTTGTTCCCTACATTTCTTACCATAAATAAGTGAAAGCTCTCCATCACATGCTAAATACTCTGAAACACTGTGATCAAAGGCATTATGAGCATGCTAGTCTCAGACTTGCCTGGCACTCATTTGAATTCGGCTGCTTTAACAGCACCCTTTAAATTATTCCTCCATCATTCAAGCTACAGGTAATTTTTTGACATGCATACTCTCCTTTCTTTTGTAGTGTGCTTTTTTATTTTTACCACCCTTGTCTAAACTGTTTGAACAGGATGTCATTCATTTGTAGCATTACTGGAAATACTAACTGTGTATCCATCACACACACTTCCCATACTAGCAATAAAGTCAAAACACTTAAAGGACATTTAAAAGAATAGTAACAACTTATAGATTTTCTGCCTCACACAGGGCACAAATATAACCTTCCTTCAGGAGATGACCACAGGCAGGGTTTTCCAGAAAAGCCTTCCTTTTAGTCTGTTTTTTCCTTCTGCACAGTTTTTCAAAGGAGAAGACAGGACAAGGGGCAATGGGTTTAAACTGGCAGAAGGGAGATTTAGACTGGATGTTAGGAGGAAGTTGTTTGCAGTGAGGGTGGTGAGACACTGGCACAGGTTGCCCAGGGAGGTTGTGGCTGCTCCCTGCCTGGAGGGGTTGAAGGCCAGGCTGGATGAGGCCTTGAGTGAGCTGTGCTAGTGGGAGGTGTCCCTGCCTATGGCAGGGGGGTGGAACTAGATGATCCTTGAGGTCCCTTCCAACCTTACCATTCTATGATTCTATGAAGATGTTTATTGTGTTCCAGTGTGATTAGTGAACAGGACTATATTGTGAGCACCATCAGTAGTTCATCCTAATCCCCAGCTATGTGTCAACATTTATAAACAGATCATCTTGATACCTTTTCAGGATAGCCAGTGTTGTGGTGATTTTATTTGATTTATGCTTCTCCAGAAAGGATAATTATGACAAATGTTTCCATTACCTATGGAATGGGTAGTGCTTTGGAAAAGGAAGAAGTTCTGCGATTGCAATTAGCTCCTGTAGATAGCAGGAGAACTTTTAAAACTAAAACTAGGTGTGCTTTACTGTTAACTGTTTCCTTTGCAGAAATCACTACTCACTGCAGTCTGACTTTTCTGTGGATTAGGAAGATGCTGAATATTGAACACAGCATTTGAGATAAATGGGCACAGGATCTTGAGTGATGGCACTACAGAATTCACACAGGTTTGAAACATGAAGCTTACACTTGGCTTGCTAGTTTCTACCAATTCTGTCTTTGAT
>VWYK01050138.1:30186-50639 GCA_013399775.1 Semnornis frantzii | reverse complement strand
CTCGGGGAGGGAGAGGGAAACTTTCCTTGCGGAGCCGTTCCCTGCCGGGGCTCCGGCCGTTTTTCCGCGGCCATGTTGGGATCCGGGGGCTGCCTGGCGGGGAGGGAGTTCCCCCGGTGGAAGGCGGCATGGGGCTCCGCCGGCGGTTGCCGTGCGGATTGTCCCGCCGCGGGGCTCCAGCACTCCCGGCCGCCTCTGGGGTCACTGCCGCTTCCCGCCGGGAGGGAGGCAGCGGAGCGGGAAGAACCTAGGCAGGAAAAGGGCGGCGGGCGCTGGCTTATCCCAGGGCGCTGAAGGGAGTTGCGGGGCCTCGGGTATGAGTTCGCCTTCAGGAGGCGGGGGAGGAACGGCGACATCGGTCCCGCGGTGTTACATAAGTGCCTGAAACTCCGCGGCTCGTGACTGGCGCCGAGGCCCGGGCGGCGGCCGCTTGCCGAGGGGCGGCGAGACGGGACGGGAGCGGGCGGGAGACGCTTCCTTCCCTGGCGGGCCCCGCCGTGCGTTGACTGAAACTCTTCGGGGCGAGTCGCCTGAAAACTCGTGATGTTGCGATACAAACAAACGCAAACGGCAGCGGAACCGCGAGCGGTGCGGTCTCAGGCGTGAGCTGCGCTTTCTGCTGTGAGATTCGCACGTTTTGGAGAGGAAAATGCCACTGATCCGCTTAAGATATATGAGCGCGTAAGCTGTTCGAAAGCGGTTCAGCGAGGCAGCCACATGTTCCTCCTCTCGCCTCGTTTGCGGTCCCATGTTTCTGAAAGGCAGAGCCGTGCGTCGCGCAAGGCGGCGGTGAGGGAGGCTGCCGAGCTGCCCGACTCGGCGTTCTCTTTGTCCCCGCTCAGAGGACCGGCTGCGGCTCGAGTTTTGACATGAACTGTCAGTGCAAGAGCTGTTGCTGACCGAACGGATGCGTTCTGTCCATCAGCGGGTGTCAAGGGTTCCTTTGTCTATCTCTTGAGTGAGCTGCTGCGAGTGGTTCCAGCAACACCGTGTCCTAGCTCAGCTGTCCGGCGTGCAGAGTAGCAACTTGATGCTGCACCTGAGGCTGCAACGTACCTGACAGCTTCAGTTTAAATGAGGTTAATACAGGAGGTAAAAGGAAGGGGGGCATACAGGAAGGCTGAGGAGGGTCTATTGACAAGGTCTTGCAATGACGGGACAGGGGCAGTGGGTTTGAACTGGCAGAGGGGAGATTGAAACTGTATGTTAGGAGGAAGTTCTTTGCAATGAGAGTGGTGAGACACTGGCACAGGTTACCGAAGGAGGTTATGGAGCACAGAATCACCCAATATGAAGATCATATTTGGTGATTCTGTGCTCCACAGCCTCCCTGGAGGTGTTCAAGGCCAGGTTGGGCAAGGCCTTGAGTGACCTGTACTAGTGGGAGGTGTCCCTGCCTGTGACAGGGGGTTGGGACTGGATGATTGCCGGGATCTCTACTTCAGCTCCTCATGCAGGGATGGGAATGACAGAAGACATCAATATGATGCTAAGTCAATCCATTTATTGGTTACAGATACAACTCTTTTATAGGGTTACAGCTCTCAAGCATGTGTCACTATTACATATGATTAGTTATGCTGATTGGCTGACTTAGTGCTCATATTCTTTGTGTAATCATTGTTGTCTAAGCAAACTTTCTCAGAGTTGTATCTCTCTATGTGGGAACCGAGGAAGGGAGTCAGCTAAGCTGAGCGCATCCCTATGTGCACTTGATGCAGGAAGATTAAGGTTAGAAATACAGCATACTGGTGTGCTGGCCTTGTGTTACACCTGTACAGAAGCATGGTAAATTTAGAGCAAAGAACTGAAAGTAGCCTGTGCCAAGACAGACAAGTTTCTCATCTCACATACTGGTCAGTTTTCTTGTAAAATCTTACCCAGGCAACCGACAGATGATCTTTGAGGTCCCTTCCAACCTAAACCATTCTGTGATTCTATGATTCTATGAATGTAAAATTAAACACACAACACTGAAATTGGTGTCAGAGCTGGGGTAACTAATTGCTCTTTCTTTCCCAAAATAAAGAGAATTGGAATACTCAGCTTTCAAGTTCTAAGACTTGCACAACAAATTGTCTTAGGGATGCTATCGAAAGGAAGTATTGAAAGATGGCAGTGTAATCAGTGCTGAGGTCCTACAGATGATCTGCTTTGTGTGCAGTCCTCAGCATGAAGAAAGGAATTGGTTCCTCAGCTCAAAAGGCAACTTTCTAGATTTTAACCTGTATCATTTAAATACTGTTGACTAATCAAGTGAGAAATAAGAATCCCATGTAGATAGATGTCAACTATATCAGCTCAGTCAGTTAAGTGATGTTTTTCCCTGGTGTTTTAGTGCTGTGCTTCTTGTGTTGGTAACAGCAAAAGTGAGGTGTTGTGAGCCTGAGTCCAAAATTCTTCCTTCCGAATGCAGATTGGCCATGTGCCTTTTGGAGTGTCTATGGGTTTTGCTCTGCATAGAAACCCACAGAGAGGAAGTCCTTTAAATGCTAAATGAAAACTAGCAAGTAGAAATTTGGAACTGGAGAATCTGAGTTGGATTCCTACATCATATCCTCTAGAAAAAGACAGAGTAGCATCTTTTTGCCTAGAAGCGAGTTTTCATTAAATGCAGTGATGAAATCTTTCAGCAACAGCTCTGTTCTCTTTAAATTAAGGGCTGAGACTTGATATTAGAGTTACAGATGTCCTTGGACTAATAGATCTACCTGCAGCACTTTAATTTACAAGAATTATCATTAGTAAAATGGTTGTTACATACAAACAACTTGGTGACTTTTGGACTTCACTGTTGCGGTTAGTAGATGTGAGGTTCCAGAGTGCTGAAACTACTGTTTCAGGTGAAGGATGATATGATGGAGCTTGGCACATCTCCTTTACCTCGCCAGTCAGGGTACAACTACTGCTTTTGTTACACTTGCAGCATTGGTGGTGACTTGTCTTCACCAAGGAGTGTTAAAAGGAAAAGCTTAAGGTCTAAGCATGGCATGCAGATGGGGAAGAGCTGGGGTTCTAAGACTTTTCTGAAAATGTGTCAGCTGAAAAGGTGGAAGTGCTGGTTGAGCAACCCAATGGCATGCGAGGTTTTGTTATTAGTGGATGATGTCAAATGAGGAAACCGTAGCGTTAACAATGGATACGTTTCTTAGCCAAAGCAGGTAAGAAAGTTAGCTTCAAGTTAACTTCTTGAGTGTTGTGTTAAAAATGTAAAGCTTATTCTATACTGCTTCAGCTTCTAAAGGTACATTTGTGACTTATTTCAGGCTCTGTGAATCGTAGAATGGTTTGGGTTGGAAGGGACAGCCAAAGGTCATCTAGTCCAACCCCCTCTGCAGTAAGCAGGGACATTCTCCACTAGATCAGGTTGCTCAGAGCCCCGTTGAGTACCTCTCCCATTTAATCTATGCAACTTTGAATTATGTAATTTATGTAATGCTGTTTGTATATGTAAATTTGCGTGCTTTCATGAATTCACTCAATAATTTGATGGGATTGTGATAATCTGGGGGTCATCCTGATCTCTGGAGGAGAATAAGTAAAGGTGCAAACCCAGTCCTTTGAAATAGAATAGCCTACTTAAAACTTTCTCCTTATACAGCAAAGTTTGCTGATGTAGAATAAGGAGAGGAAGAGAGGACTTGTTTTTTACAGTTGAGGGGAGTGAGAAGCAACTCTGCAGTTAGGTGTGGTAGAACGTGTTTATCATACTAAAGACTATTTTAGTATTCCCATACGCTGCAAGATGTGATGATGACAGCCGAGTTAGCAAGTAGAGTCCTGCAGATTCTGAGCCCTATGAGTTAGTCCTGTTGTAATAAACGAGTCCACTCACATGAGAAGTGGTTTGATTAAGAGGTGTAGGACAAAGAGGCTTCTTTGATGAAAGTAAATATTATTGTGCAGAAGTGCTGTTGAACAGAAGGGTTGTACTGCATGTTTTGCAGCCTGATACTTTGATACCACAGAGTCAGAAATGCACTCCTGTTTACTCCAGGGTTTTTGAGTTGCATGGGTAAGCAAAAATGCTGCTGTTGGATGTAATGATACCTTTTTTACTACTAGTGATTTACAAATAATGTGGGGATGAAAAAAATACTTGGAAGAGAGTGGCTTGTTTTTTTATTTGGAAGAGAATGGCTTGCCCTATTTTTTTTGTTCTCCTTTGCATTGTTACATTGTACACAGTATGCTTAATATTGTTTTACTGTATATAATATTGCAGGATTTTCGTATTGTTTTTTTCTGTGCAAAAGGAGAAAGTTTCAACTGTGCTTTGTAATTACGAACACAGGAATGTTGCTTCTACATTTCCAGCACTCACCCCACTCCTGAGCATATGAAGATGACACACAAGCAATTAATTAAGGTGTTGAGGTACAATCTCTTGAGAAGCCGTACTCATTCAAACAGATACAGGCAGTTCGTGAGATAGTGGTGTATCTCCTTATGTCAGCAGCTCTAGCTTTCGTTAGATAACCTCTTGTATCTCAGACATCATCTAGAGGTAACTGTTCTGCTTTGAAGTGCTTGGTTTACACTGCTCTGGTGAGACTCCACCTTGAATACTGATACCAGTTGTGGTGTCCCCAGCATAAGAAGGACTCAAAGCTGTTGGAGTAAGTCCAGAGCAAGGCCACAAATATGATCCAAGGGCTGGAGCAGCTCTGCTATGACGATACTCTGAAGGAGCTAGGGTTGTTCAGCCTGGAGAAGGGAAGAGTCCAGGAGGATGTTAGAGCTGCCTTCCAACACCTGAAGTGATCCTCCAGGAAGGCTGCGGAGAGACTTTTCCTAAGGGTGTCTAGAGACAAGGGGGAATGGTTTGAAGCTGAGACAGAGCAGAGTTAGACTGGAGCTGAGAAAGAAGTTCTTCAGAGTGAGGTTGGTGAGATTGCAATAGGCTGCCCAGGGGGGTTGTGGCTGGNGAGCTGAGAAAGAAGTTCTTCAGAGTGAGGTTGGTGAGATTGCAATAGGCTGCCCAGGGAGGTTGTGGCTGCCTCCTCCCTGGGTGTGTTTAAGGCCAGGTTGGATGAGTCTAGTTGAGAGGTGTCCGTGCCCGTGACAGGGATGTTGGAGCAGATGATCTCTGAAGTCTCTTCCAACTTAAGCCATTCCATGACTCCGCTTTACATGCCTTCTGCAAAAGGAAGAGTTGCAGCATGTTCTTAAGCATTTCCATTGCTAATGTGCATGCAGAATTTGTTAAAGCAAATCAATATTAAAGAGGGTGCTGCACACGCTGCTCTTGATGCTCTCAGCATCTTTCTCAGGAGAGTAGCTGTTCAGGTTAAATCCAGTGCAAACCTTGGTGCAGTTTGCAAAGTTTCCTCTAGCTGCTGTCATGGTTGCTGCAGCAATAAGAGCATAAGAGCAAAGGAAAGGAGCCTGAGAGTCCTGTGGATCACAAGCCCCTGAGGTATCCTGGATGCCATTTATTGCATTCAGGGGCCTGGGCTGTGCTGACTGCTCTGATGTCCTTGCCCTGAGTGCTTGCCGTATGCCTTTAAATGCATCAAATGCATTCAGCCAGCAGTGGAAGGGAAAAGGGCCAGGGAGTGCATTTCCCAGGAAGGCTACCTAGGGTCAGCTGCTCTGCTCATAAACTTCTTTAAGGAAATGGCTCCTTTAGCCTTTTCTGCTTCAGATTTCTCCTCACTTAGCTGTCAATACTTGATGTAAAACTTCTGAGAACGATTTTCAGTGTACTTGTGTTCTGAAAACTGTGTGGCAGTGATTTCTCTCTTGCCGCCGTGCTGCTAACCGAGACCAGAACTGGGGGGAAAGTGAACAGTCAGGTTGTGACTGAAAAGTCGATTATGTAGGTGACTGACAAATTCTATTGACTGTATCATTGTACATACATCAACAACATTCCTTTGGGATGTTGTTCATATTTCTAGACCTTCCCCCTCCACTCATGTCACCAGGTAGCATCATTTAGTGTAAAAAACAGGCTTGTGTCCCTTTGCTTAAGAGCAATTCAGTGCTTGGATACCTATATTTTAAATGCTGCTGGGGGTGACAGTGACAGGTCCATGATTGCAGTGCTTCAGTGTTGTCAAGCTTCCTGAAAATGGCACCATGGGGTTTGATTCCAAGCCCTGAGCTGTGTTTCAGCTGCTTGTGAGCCCCTGGTTTCTGCTGGGCTGGTGGTTTGGAGCCCACTGACAGCACTGCTGGGTGCATTTTTGAAGCCATTTTTGGGTACCAATTTGAGCAACTTCTTTTAGGAGGTTTAAAGGAAGAAGATTTCCTGCAGCCAGCCATGCTTAGCATGCCTAGAATCTGCTCTTGCTGGTGAACTGGTGGTAGAAAGCAGGACAAGGATTGAAGAATTTTAAGCTGATAATCTGAATATTCTGATTTTTTTTTTTGTTTTTTTTTCCCCCCTGCCATAGTACAGAGAATGTGTAACAGAAGGCCTTTGTCTGACCCCGTTAGGTAGTGGCCAGCTGCCTGGCTTCCTGAAAGTATTTCTGAAAGTGTAATACAGTATAAAAAGCTTGCCCCTGAAGTGGAGGCTTCTTGACCTACTTAAGTCAAGAGCAGCAGAAAGTGGAGGTGAGTGCACATGGTGTCAGAGGAGTAGTTTGTGTCGTTACTTGGCTCGCTTCTTGTTTAGTTTTGTGGAAATGCTTGGAATTACTGAGCTGGTTTTAAAAAAAACTCCTCTTCATCATGCAGCTTCTTTTTCCTGTAACAGGATTAAAGGACTTATATGTGTCAATAATCTCAATATAACAAAAATTAAATAATGATCTGGTGGTTGTGTTGCTGCCATTGTCAGTTGTGAGCCTGCACGGGAAGGCTTTATAGAATCATAGAATTACAGAATGATAAGGTTGGAAGGGACCTCAAAGATTATCCAGTCCCCAACCCCCTGCCATAGGCAGGGACACCTCCCACTAGTACAGGTCACTCAAGGCCTCATCCCACCTGGCCTTGAACACCTCCAGGGAGGTTGTGGAGCACAGAATCACCCAATGTGATTGAAGATTCTGTGCTTCACAACCTTTCTGGGCAACCTGTGCGAGTGTCTCACCACCCTCACTGCAAGCAACTTCCTCCTGACATCCAGTTTCAATCTCCCCTCTCCCAGTTTAAACCCATTGCCCCTTGTCCTGCCATTTCAAGACCTTGTCAGTAGGCCCTCCTCAGACTCCTGTAGCCTCCTTCAGATCCTGTAAGGCTTGTAAGGCTACTCTAAAGTCTCCTGGAAGCCTTCTCCAGGCTGCAGAACCCCAACTCTCTCAGCCTGTCCTCATAGCAGAGCTGCTGCAGCCCTCCGAGCATCTTGGTGGCCTCCTCTGGACCCACTCCAACACTTCCATGTCCTACCTGTGCTGGGGGCTCCAGAACTGCACGCAGGACTGCAGGTGGGGTCTGAGGAGAGTAGAGCAAAGGGGCAGAATCCCCTCTCCTGCCCCGCTGCCCACACTGCTGTTGCTGCAGCCCAGGACTCAGCTGCTGTCTGGGCTGCACTCACACTGCAGCCTCATGTTGAGCTTTATTGCTCTGGTTTAAAGCACAACTAGTTTAAAACAGAAGTACTTATAGGAAGTTAATGGCTCCTGCCTGGCTTTGAGTGCTTGGTACCTCTCCCTATAGCTTGATCATGCTCTAAGCAATTCTATCTGGTCTAGTCATTGTTCAGCTCTTGATAAACTTCAGTGACTTTTTCTTGGAATGGTAGTAAAAGTTAGGTAAAGAAACCCTAACCCAGAAAAAACTTTAAACACTCTGCTTTATGTACCTGTGCATAATAAAAAGACATAAGCCAATGAACAAAGTCAACATGAAGAGAGGCAAAACACAATTTTGTCAACTTGAAGAGACTTGTTTGAACACGGCGGTGTGCTGGTAACTCTCAAGTGCTAAAATTTGCAGGTACTCTGAAATCCAGGAGGTGCTATTTTTAATGTAAGAGAGAGACACCAGAACCCCTTCTGTAAATATTATCTATTTGTAGGTTAAGCATGCTGCCACGTACTATTTCTTTCAGTCACTGAAGGCTCCCCTTTTTCACACTGACTGGGAGCTGGTCTAGCTACCCTTTAGCAAGTTGGCCTCCATGTGTGCTCTAAATACAGTAATCCATAACAAAACCAAACCACACAACCAATCTGGTTTGGGAGATTTGCTTGGAAGATGGACTTGGCAGCACTTCTGTGGGACAGCTATATGTGAGTCTGTTTTATTTTCTGTCCTAATGATGCCATAACCCCTCCCTGAAAGAATTTAAATAATCCATTTCAAGATTTAAAATGTATATTGGTGCTGTGGAATCTCTAAGTAGTGCAGAGCTGGCAAAACTGAAGGCAGGATCTGGCTTGCTCTGAAATTGGTCAGATCCTTTTGATATTTTTTCCTTTCATGTCCCTCACCCCATGTGCACTGAGTGTGAAGCTTGGCAGCATTTGTATACCTCAGGTAGGTGTCCAGGTGGGTGCCCTTGTGCAGCTGAAGTTGAGATGTTCCTTTGCAGGCAGCATCTCAGATGGGAAGGGCACACCCAGCCCCTGGCCGGGCAGCCTGTAAGGGAGGGGTAAGTCACTGCTGCCAAACTGCAAAGTGACATTGACTGGGAGAGACTCTTCAAACAGCTAAACAAACAACTGGCATAGGGCAACATTAAATTGTAAACAGAAAAACGTATCCCAGTGTTTGGTGCTGCAGCCTGGTTGACTGATACTTCAGCAGCATGTGGGGGGTCTGTCAACACATGGACCTACATGCAGGGTTTGTATGTGTTGGAGCCAGGATCCCAGGGTTTTATCCTCTGCCCTTGACTCTCCTAGCACATTTTAAAAGTACTGGCCTGTTGATGCTGTCCTTCTGGTGGCTTGCAGCTGTCTGGAGCTGCAGAAAACTTCATAAGGAATGTAAACCTTTTTTTGGGGGGCTTAAGATCCATGGAAGCTGGTTTTGAAACCATCTTCTGGTGTACATTACCAGTGTCTTGGTTAAGATGAAAGATTGCAGTTTGCTAGTGCCAGAGGCTAAGCTAACCACTGGTGGTGCTCCTAAATACATGCAGATGAAAAGTTGAGCTACTAGGTTATTTTCCCATGACAGCACAGATTTGATTTGAATATTGAATGTTTTTTTTTTTCAGTTGATTGTTCATTAATTTAAAAGGGCACATGTTTTATGTAGTTTATAAAGATAGTCACAGAATGCTTGGGGTTGCAAGGGACCTCCAGAGATTGAGTGCAATCCCCCTGCAAATCAGGACCACTTAGGGCAGGTCTCACAGGAACAAGTACAGGTGGATTTTGAAGACCTCTAGAGAAGACTCCACAACCTCTCTGGGCAGCCTGCTGCAGGACTCCAGCACCCCCACAGTACAGAAGTTTTTTCTCAGGTTGAGATGGAATTTGCTGTGGCTGAGTTTGTGCCCATTGTCTCTCATCCTATCCCTGTGTGTCACAGAAAAGAGCCTGGCTGCACCCTTCTGACAGCCACCCTTCAGAGAGCTGTAGACAGTGATCAGGTCCCCTCTCAGCCTTCTCTTCTCCAGACTGGGCAGCCCCAGGACTCTCAGCCTTTCCTCATCAGAGAGATGCTGCAGTCCCTTAACCATCCTCATAGCTCTCCATGGAATTCTCTCTAGCACTTTCTGGCCCCTTATATGTATAAAATACATGTATAAGGACATACAAAACCTCAGCCTTTTTCCTTAGACTCATTTGAGTATGCTGACAGCACCAAGTATTTGCTATGCCCAGAGCTGCCTGGATCTCACTTTCTCTGCTTTGACAGATGAATTCGATGCCCAATTTGAAACAGCATTCAAGATGGGCCAAGTCTGCCTCTTCACCTCTGCACAACTGAAGTTTTCAGGGTTGTGTGGCTGTGCTGTGAGATTTTTTTTTTTTTTTTTAGCTTTAGCCATACCTGCTTTCCACATACGAGCTGGCTACTTCCTCTTTCAAACCCTGAAAGGCATTAAGAATCTCCTCAGCTGCATCGTTCTGCTGGCAGTGCCATGTTTCACAGGTTCTGTTCTGTAGGGTCCTGTCAGTGCCTCGGGGAAGACTCAGCTCCTTGGCAGACAGGTAACCACATGATGATGAAATGAGTTTAGGACATTGCTCCCTTTGCTCTGACCAGATGGTGGTGGTGGATGGAGAACTGCTTGTTTCCAGCAGCAACTGTGTCTGTATGATGCCAGGAGACAAAAGCATTATCTGCTACCATAGTTTATTATAAATAGAAGCCTGAGAGTGCTAATAAGTGGCTGGTTTTATTTAAAAACTGTGTATCTTACAAGTTTGTTACTCCTGGGCTTGTGCAGTACACTCTCTTCTCCCCTAAGAGACATTCAGGGACTTTTTTTCCAGTAAAGCTGGGCACAGAATGGAAATGCAGCCACTTCCAGTTGGTCTAGAGTGGATTTGCGCTCTCCTGATTCATAGAATGGTTTAAGTTGGAAGGGACCTTCAAGATCATCCAGTTCCAACTCCCCTGCCATGGGCAGGGACACTTTCCACTAGCCTGGGTTGCTCAAGGCCTCATCCAACCTGCCCTTGAACACCTCCAGGGAGGGGGCATCCACAGCCTCCCTGGGCGACCTGTGCCAGTTCTCACCACTCCCAATGGAAAGAATTTCTTCCTAATCTCCAGTCTCAATCTGCCCTCCTCAAGCTTCAGTCCATTCCCTCTCCTCCTATCGCTACAAGCCCTTGTAGAAAGTCCCTTCCCAGCTTGCTTGTAACTCCCTTCAGGTACTGAAAGGCTGCCCTAAGGTCCCATGGAGCCTTCTCCTCTCCAGGCTGAGCAACCTCAACTCTCTCAGCCTGTCCCCACAGGGGAGGTACTCCTGTACTACCCTTTATGAGAGATAGAAACCCAAGCAGACTATTTCCTGTCACCACAAAGTGGAAGGAGGTAGTGGGAACAGCTTTGGGAATCAGCAGTCCTGGATTTCTGTGTCTCTCTAATGAGTGCCACATGTTTCTTGCTGGCATTATGGCATGTGGCATTCCAGCCAAGGTGGTTTTTCTCAGCCTTTGTGCAGGGCAGACTGCAAACTGGCCAAACACGCACAGCCCACTTCCACATGCCTTTATTTTCTTCGTGTCTCCTCTGTGATTGTTTGGCATTACAGTTGTTGAGGGATGTGGGAGGTGGTCTTTCTGTTTGCAAGCAGGTTCTAGTGATCTCTTTCCAACTGAGGTTTCTTGTGTTAAATACCAAGCCTCGTGAGGTGCTCAAGTGCAGAATTTGGGTGGTTTTGCCTGCCTACAGCAGCTCGGGCAGTGTCCTAACTGTTCAGCAGAGTAGGCTGGATAGTAGGGCAGCATCACTGTGCTCTTGCTGTGCTAATACATCTGCTACTTGGCTAAAAATAACTTACTGTACCCAAACTAGCTTCTAAGTGAGTTGGGGAATACGAGGTCAGATGCCTTGAAAAATCTACCTAGAAAAGATCTTCAGCCCCCAAATGGAACCAGCCTTTCTAGGCATTCCCAGCTGAGCTAGATAATGGCTGTTGCCATTGCAGAGTAAGGCTTTTGCCATGCTGGTTTGATGATAAAGCTTCTGTTGTTCTTTTAGAGCCATTTAAATTCTGTGAGCAATTCTTACATACATTTCACCTAGGGAAGAGAAGGCTCTGGGGAGACCTTAGAGCAGCTTTCCTGTACCTGGAAGGGGGCCTACAGGAAAGATGAGGAGGGTCTTGTCAGAGAGTGTAGGGATAGGACAAGGGATAATGTTTTTATACTGAGAGAGGGCTAATTTAGATTAGATATTAGGAAAAAAATATTTATTGGAAGGGTAGTGAGACACTGGGATAGGTTGCCTGGAGAAGTTGTGTATGTCCCATCCCTGGAAATGTTCAAGGTCACGTTGGTTGAGGCTTCAAGCCAAGTAGTAGAAGTCTCTGGAAGCAGATGATCTTTAAGGTCTCTTCCAACCTAACCCATTGTGTGATTCTAAAGTGAAGTGGTAATCCTTCCTTGTAAGCTGGAAATTAGTGTGCTGAAGTTTGCTTTAATGCACTGAAAGAATTACTCAACTGTGAGATGTTAGGCAGTGTTAAAACTGGGGTTTCTACACTGTACCTTCCAGAAGAGTTGTAGTGGGACTAGACTTAAGACAGTCATTTGCAGCAGTTTAAACCCAAAACCTAATCAGATCTGGGTGGTTATGGTCGTTGTAGGTTTGTGATGACATCTGACTAGACAAATGCATGGATTTGCATTCCCAATGTATTTGGACATGGTGTTGGGTTGATGGTTGGAGTTGATCTTGGAGGTCTTCTCCAGTTAAAATCAGTTCTATGCCTGAATGCAGAGAAATCATCTAAAGCTTTCTAAAGTATTGGCAAGGCAGAATGTTGACAGGTTGCGGAGGATGAGATAATATCCTTGCTGCTAACATATTTCCAGCATGGTTTCTGCCAGCCTCTGGCCCATGCCAGAACATTAACCAACAGGTTGAGACAAATGAAAGGTTGAGACTACTGGTTTGTACTGGACAGACCAGTAAGGGAGTTAGTGAGCTCAGATGTGTTTCCTCATGGTGCAGACATTGCTCCACAGGCTTGTGCAATGCAGGAAGCTATGACTTGACAGTGGGGAGGGGAAAAGTAAGAAACATCACATGAACATAGAAAACATTAGGCTGAGAATCACAGGAATTGGATCTGGGAGAGGTCCCCAGTATCATCTGTCCTGCTTTCTTACCAGTCTAGTCTTGATAGATGCTTACACTAGGTTTTTTTCTGTAGTGTTCAGATGAAGATGTCAGAAGCATCTTTGCTTCCTGTGTGCAGTTCTGGGCCCCCCAGCTCAAGAGGGACATAGAGCTGCTTGAGAGAGTCCAGTGCAGAGCCNTTGTGGAGTCTCCCTCTCTGGAGATACTCAAAACCTGCCCGGATGTGTTCTGTGTGATCTGGTCTAGGTGATCCTGCTCTGGCAGGAGGTTGGATTGGATGAACTTTTGAGGTCCCTTCCAGCCCCTGACGTTCTGTGATTCCTCAGTGTAATTCAAAGCAGCCTTGCTATTGTCACCATCCTTTTCTGGTATTTTATCTTCCTGACATTTTTTCTTTAAACCAATAGTTGATGAAGGTGTGAAGAAAACATGCAAAGATGCATGTACTGCCTTAAGGAAAAAGAAGTATTTTTTTTTTTTATGTGAGTCTGTAAAGTGAGTTAAAGTTTCAGTCTCACTACTGGTACCTTTCTGAATGCTGCAGCTGTTAAATAATCATAGAATAGCTTAGGTTAGAAGGGATCTCAGAGGTCATCTGCTCCAAACTCCCCTGCCATGGGCAGGGATGCCTCTCAACCAGAGCTGGTTGCTCAGGGCCTCGTCCAGTCTGGCCTTAAACATGCCCAGGAAGGAGGCAGCCACAGCCTCCCTAGGCAGCCTGTTCCAGAGTCTCACCACTCTCATGCTGAAGATCTTTTTCCTCAACTTCAGTCCAACCCTGCTCTGCCTCAGCTTCAAACCATTCCCCCTTGTCCTGTCTCTAGACATCTTTAGGAAAAGTCCCTCTGCAGCCTTCCTGTAGGATCCCTTCAACTGTTGACAGGCAGCTTTAAAGTCCTCCCAGAGTCTTTTCCAGGCTGCACACCCCCAGCTCCCTTAGCCTGTCCTCACAGCAGAGCTGCTCCAGCCCTTGAATCATCTTTGTTTTGTGGCCTTCTTTGGACTCACTCCTGCAACTCTGTGTCCTCCTTCTACTGGGGACACCAGAACTGGAGGCAGGATTGGAGGTGAGGTCTCAGCAGAGCAGAGCCAAGGAGCAGAATCCCCTCTCTTGCCCTGCTGCCCACCCTCCTCTGGCTGCAGCCCAGGGCTCTATTTACCTTCTGGGCTGCATAGTCAAGTGGTGGTGACTAAATTCAGAGGGATCTTACCTCCTGCTGTTGTGTCTACTCTTTAATGGTTGATGGCTTCTTACTTTGTAGTATCCTGATGCAGCTTTTTGTCACTCTTGACACTCATCCCTTTCAGGAATCATCTGGGTTACTCTATGCATCCTTACCAGCTGTTTACAGTAGTGACAGCAAGAGAGCTTGTGAAATACAGTTTAGGAAATGCTTTTGTGAAGAGAATTATTAGAGAACTACTTGTTAGAAGCTTTGTAAGTGACAGCTGGATTATGTTTTCAATAGCATCCAGGACAGCCAACTCCAGCACAGTACAGGGATTTAGTTGTTCCTGTCACGTCAGCTTCTAGCAGTGATCAAGACCTTTTAGAGAGCATTTGTCTTAATCTCCTCTCAACATAATATTTTTGGGGATGAAATTTTCTTGTAATTTCACTGAACTTTATGGTCAAATTGGCTTTTTTTTTTTAGTGTTGCATGAAAAGCAGCTGCTGAATAATGGAAAAGGTCTAATTAATATTAAAATACCCCTGGAGTTGTTAAAGATGCCTTTTAAGTAACTGTAAAATACAGAATGAAGTATTAATGAATTCATAAATACCTTAGTGGATAATTAGCACTTCATTTTCCTCAGTATTCTATTCCATGTACTGAATGATAGAAATAAAGTTTAATTAAACACCTTTCAGTAGTATTTCTTGATCATCTTTATAGTCCTTGACCGGAAGTGCTGACTTGTTCTTAAACTTGTTCTTGGCTTCTGATTACAGCTCATCAGATCTGAGTGCATGGAGAGCTTGATTTTGCCAGCACAGATGACAAAGTGAAGCATTCAGGACAAGCAGTGGTGTCATCCTCTGTGTAGGAGGTGGAATCAGGGAGACCAAAGTAAGATTTCAATTTGGTGCTGGTTTCTCTTCCACGAAGTGCTGTGTGTGTTTAGGTCAGCAGTTTTCCACACTGAAACTGTTTGGGATTATTTTTTGGTGTGTGTGTGGGGCTGAGCTTCCTTAAACAGCTGCAGTGAAATATATGCTTTGTTTTACTTGGCAGTGGTGCCAAAAGCGAAGTGTTGTTCTTAAGAGCAATGCAGCTAATATTATTAGAGATTAGAGTGCTGACTTGCCTCTGTAACTGGAAGTTTGCACACAAAAAAACAGTGGTGTTAGCATGTCAGAGAGTGAATCATAGATGCATGAAGAATCTGGGTAACTTAATTGGTTGTGTTTATTCAGGNAGCGATGGTGACTCCACCACCACTCCAGGCAGCCCATTCCAGTGGGCAATCACTCTTCCTAATGTCCAGCCTAAACCTGCCCTGGTGCAGTTTGAGACTGTGTCCTCTGTCACTGCAGGCAGTTGTAGAAAGCAATGAGGTCTCCCCTCAGCCTCCTCTTCTCCAGACTAAACAGTCCCACTTCCCTCAGCTATTCTTCCTAAGACTTGCTCTCTGGTACCCTTCAGCAGCTTTGTTGCCCTTCTCTGCCACTCTCCAGCCCCTCAAGGTTTCCTGTAGTGTGTGGCCCAAAAGTGGAGCTAATATTTGAGGTGCAGCCTCACCAGTGCTGAGTGCAGGGTGTCTTCCCTGCACAGGCAAAGTGCAAGAGGAGAGTTGAGTGAGTTCTCGTGTTGGAGACAGAACAAGAGAGACTGAAGGAGCTGGGGATGAAAAAGAGGAGGTTGAGGGAAGACCTCATCACTGCAGCTACCTGAAAGGAGGTTTTGGAGAGGTTGGTGCTGGTCTCTTCTCACAAGTGATAGAACAAGAGGAAATGGCCTCAAGCTGCCACTAGGCAGGTTTAGACTGGATATTAGGTAAAAAATTTTCCCAGCAAGAGTGGTCAGGCACTGAAACGAACTGCCCAGGGAGGTGTTGGAGTCCCCGGCCCTGGAGGTGTTTGAAGGTCGTTTGAATGTTCTGCTTGGAGATACGGTTTAGGGTGCACTTTGTAGAGTTAATGGTTGGACTTGGTGATCCCAAGAGTCTTTTCCAATCTGAATGTTTATGTGATTCTGTGTGGTAATGATTATTTGAAACCAGTGACTTAAAAAAAACCTCACCTAAGTGTGTGCTGCATGAGATTCTGCCTGATGAAGTGTTTTTAAGGAGAGTGGTGTTTTTATCTGGAGATGGATCCAAAAGATGAGTCCTCTTAAATGAGTCATTTAATGCACATTAGGTACCTGGTCTGCAGATAGTCCTTGTCTGTCTTAAGTTTGTAGTCTACTTCTTTCTGTCTTGCAGAAGTTTTCTTGATCTTCTGTACCTTTCATCTGTTTGAATTGGATGATTTAAGTACAACAAAGCAGTATTTAGGTCAGTTTGAAATCCCTGTTGTATTCAGAGCCTTTAAGCTTTTGTCACATCTGACTCCACAGCTCAAACTTTTGTTTTAGTGACATTAAGTCACTCTAAGTGACTCTAAACTTTAAGTCGCATTGACTCAAACCAGAAGCTTTGGTTATGACATGCATCAGTCACCCTTAGGCAAGAAGGAAAAGGGACTAGTTTGGATGTGCCTAGTGGAACATTATTGCTGATGCTGTCTGTATGTGCAAATGCAGATGTGGGAACAAGGGCTCTGGATGACTGTTTAGAACCTCACTGGGTGGTAAACTATAATATACTGCCTTTTAGATCTGCTGTTTCTACCTGTTCTTAATTGTATTCCCTTTGTGTTCCTCTTTTTCTGAGCATTCTCCTTGCTGTTCTGTACATTTGCTTCACTGCAACAGTCTCTAGATCTCATTTCATCCTTTTTAATGCCATGAGCAGATGCTGTGGTTTGGCACTTTCTTGGATTTTAGTGGACCTCTTCTGCTGAATCTGGCTTGAAAAGTTAAGGATCTGCTGCTGCTTTAGGACTGAATAGGTCTCTGTGTGCCTAGTTTTGAGTCCTTACGCTTTTTCCAGCAGTTTGAATGCTTGGTTTTTTGTTCATGCCTCCCTAAAGCTGTCATCTTAGCTGTGAACATACATGGGAGTGGATCCCTAGCATCCTAGCTAGCATCCTGCTAGCATGGCTGTGAGAAACCTAGACTGCCTGATTTATATAAATGCTGTGTGTTAAATATCCTCATAGAACGGCTTAGGTTGGAAAGGACTTCAGAGATCGTCTGCTCCAACCTCCCCACCATGGGCAGGGACACCTCTCAAATAGATTTCACTGCTCAAGGCCTCATCCAACCTTGAACATGCCCAGGGAGGAGGCAGCCACAACCTCCCTGGGCATCCGGTTCCAGTATCTCACCACCCTCGTGCTGAAGATCTTCTTCCTAAGATCCAGTCTAACCCTGCTCTCCCTCAGCTTCAAACCACTTCCTCTTGTTCTTTCTCTAGACACCCTTAGGAAAAGTCTCTCTGAAACCTTCCTGTAGGATCCTTTTAGGTGTTGGAAGGTAGCTCTAAGGTCCCCCTAGAGTCTTCTCCAGGCTGAACACCCCCAGCTCCCTCAGCCTGTCCTCATAACAGAGCTCCAGTTCTTGGATCATCTTTGTGGCCCTCTTCTGGACTTACTCCAGCAGCTCTCTGTCCTTTTCACACTGGGGATGCCAGAACTGGATGCAGTGTTGGAGGTGAGGTCTCAACAGAGCAGAGTCAAGGGGCAGAATCCCCTCTCTTGCCCTGCTGGCTAATTGCTAAGATGCTGACAAGATGAGCTGGCAATTATGGCAAAGTCAGTAGCACTCTTAATGGAGTATTGAAGAAAGATAATGCTGGAAATCAGCTGCTTATTAATTTGTAGTTGTTAGCAGGGGCTGTACTGGGCAAGACTTGCTCTTGCCCCAGCCAGTGAGTAACAGACTGGTGGTGGTTATACTGATTGCTAGACACTTGGAAGCTCACACTGCATCCTTCTCCAGCATAACCTTCTGTGCCTGTCCTGCAGGCTGAAGGAAGCGCTGTGATGGTAGCACCCACAGAGCTGGCTGAGGAAATGTTTCTGTGCTGAGCCGCACGCAGCCTGCAGCACCATGCCATAAGAGCTTCTATTTTTCATCTCCGTTTCCCCCGCAGCACTCTTGGGCTGTCTGTGGCTCTGCTCTGTGGTCAGCAAGCTAACTACTACAGTGCTGATGTAATAGAAACCTTTTCTGGCAGTTCTGAACCTCTACAATTAGCAGTTAGGCTGATGACAGTTCTGTTTAATGCACTGCATTTATCTAGATCAGGCAGTCTAGATTTCTCAGAGCCATGGTATGAGGATGCATCTCATCCATTACTATGCATATTCACAGCTAAGGTGGCAGCTTTAAAGGGAAACAAACCCAGCTAGCTACCTTAGTCAGGGTTGCTGACACCTTAGAGCTGCTGTAAGGTTGCTGACAGAGTCTTACAGCTGTTGTGCTGTGCAGTTCAGTCTTGCCTCTCTGAAGAGCAGAGCTCACACATAAAATAAACATTCTCCTATTTAAGACCAGTAGAAGCACTGAGTCCTGGGAGATTGCTGGCTTGGTCACCACGATACAGTGGCAGAAGGGAACATGCTGTGGGAAGTGACCTGTCATTGCACAGCAACCCCAACAGGATTATTTTCCTACTGCAGTAGCCTGGAATGTTCATAGCTGCAGTAGTGATGTGACTTCCTCAGCACAGGTGAGTGGGTGACTTGTTCCTCAAAGGGTTCAGCAACTTCTCTGTGCATTTTGAAGGTGGTTGCTCTGACCACAAGGATATGAATGCAAATGTGCAGTGAGATAGGAGAGCGAGAAGACCTTCTTGTGTTGCTAACAGGAATGTTAGTTCTCTAGAAGCTTCCCAAATAAAATTAGAAATAACTTTGTGTCAAAGGCATGCTGGAGGAGTTGGGGCTGCCTGGGCCACGAAACATTTTGTCACCTTTGAATATCTATGTTATGTCATACAGACAAAAACCTCGCCCCAGCATCATCTTTGTGAAGTGGGTGTTCTGAGAGCACGTGAGCAGGAGGACAAACAGAAGGCGCTGCAGCACTTAGATCTGTTTGGAAATGCTGATGTAAACTCTGCTGCTGGTGCAGCCCTGTGTAGCCAATTTTTCTTCTAAGGTGATCTGTGTGATGTTTTGCCTAGCAGGTAGTACTACTGGAGATGGGGGTGACTGATGTGATGGTCTGACGGGCCTTAGACTGGAGCGTGTCCAGAGAAGGGCCACAAGGATGCTCAGAGGGCTAAAGCTCCCCTACTATGAGGACAGGCTGAGAGAGCTGGGGCTGTTCAGTCTGGAGAAGTGAAGGCTCCAAGGAGACCTTATTGTGGCCTTCCAGCATCTGAAGGGGGCTGCAAGAAAGCTGGAGAGGGACTGTCTAGGGCGTTCAGGTAGTGATAGGAGTGGGGTGAATGGATCCAAGCTAGAGGAGGGGAGATTTAGATTAGATGTTAGGAAGAAGTTCTTCACCGTAAAGGTTGCCCAGGGAGGTGGTGGAAGGCTCATCCCTGGAAGTTTTAAGGCCAGGGTGGATGTGGCTCTGGGCAACCTGATGTGAGGTGTCCCTGCCCATGGCAAGGAGGTTGGAACTGGATGATCCTTGAGGTCCCTTCCAGCCCCGATGATTCTGTGAAACAGAGTCATTTTAGTAGACTAGGAATTGATAACTTGCATAGCTTTTGGCCTGGACATCTAGGGGTCGAAAGTTTCTTTGTGTATCCAGACAGTTAATGTGACATCTGCTTGATCTGTGTGCTCCTGAGAACAGGTGAACCTCTTTACTTAACTTTACCTCTTGTGACTTAAAGGTGGTTTCTTTTTTGTACCTCTACTCTCTGGGGTTTTTTTTTGTTTTGTTTTTTTCCCCCACAGTTCATTATTATTTATAATTACAGCACTTTCCAGGTAGTTTCTCAGCATCAATTTCTCAACTTTTCTTCCTTTCTCAGAAAAAGTTGGTGAAGTTGAATGAACATTAGCATGCTTAGGATTTCAGGTGGAGTTTTAATTTTTAGTTCTTTAAAAACTTAGAAGAAAAATACCTGAATGCTTATTTTTAAAAAACTTTATTCTGTTAGTGTGGGAAAATACAATCCATGCCCTGGAAGTGCAGAATAATCCATTAACACTCGGTGGCTTTTAATACCTGGATCATAGAATCATTTTGGATGGAAAAGGCCTTCAAGATCGTTCTCTAACTCTGCTGGGGTTGGGGCTAAACCATGTTCCTCAGCGCCACATCTTTGCGTCTTTTAAACCCCTCCAAGGATGGGGATTCAGCCACCTCCCTGGTAGCCTGTTCCAGTCTTTGAGAACCTTTTCAGTGAAGAATTTTCTTCTCGTGTCCAAACTAACCCTCCCCTGCCACAATGCCAGGCTGTTTTCCTCTTGTCCTATCACCTGGAGAAGAGACCAACACCCACATGGCTCCAGCCTCTTTTCAGGGAGCTGTAGAGAGCAATGAACTCACCCCTCACCCTCCTTTTCTCGAAACCAAACAACCTCAGGTCCCTGCTCCTCACCAGCCCTGTTTTCCAGACCCCTCTCTAACTTCCTTGCCCTTCTCTAGACCCATTTCAGCACCTCTATGTTCTTCTTGGAGTGAGGGACCCAGTACTGAACTCAACACTCAAGATGTGGCCTCAGCAGTGTCCAGTACAGGGAGGACAATCCCTGCCCTGCTCCTGCTGGCCCC